>JANHZT010003320.1:414533-430406 GCA_032468215.1 Stegonotus admiraltiensis | reverse complement strand
TCTTCTCTTCCTTACTAGTATCTATCTCTTCCCACTTATTACTATAACCATGTTGCTTGTATCTTTCAATTTATATTATTTTTATTTGTTTACTAGTACGATTTAATAGCTTATTAGTAATCTTGACTATCACCAAGCGTTGTATCGTTTTATTCTTGATGAATGTGTTTTATTCTCCTTATGTACACTGAGAGCATAGACACCAAAGACAAATTCCTTGTGTGTCCAATCACACTTGGCCAATAAAGAATTCTATACATACATACATACATACATACATACATACATACATACATACTGGATTCTTCTGAAATTCATCTGACCTACAATATTTAATACAGCTGTTTGAATATGCATACTGCAAATCAATTGTGAGATTTATTTCTAACAAGATCTCCCCTTCCAAGAGAGTGAAAATTCAGCGGACCAGAAAAAAACACATCTCTCAAATAAAAAAACTCACTACCCAAGTTTCTATGACATAAATCATCTATCTACTGTAGTATCTACAGTATCTATGACATAAATCATCTATCTACTTGTGTGTCATTTATACATTAACCTCTGCCCTAAAGTGACTTTTTAAATTTATACTTAGTAAAATGTATGTACCTGCTAATTGGGCTTTGTACACAATTGTGTATCATTTTGTGGTGCAAATGCAGGATTTGAAGTTTACTCAACAGATTTTCTTGTTCTAACTGAGCCAAGAGCCTGTGTGGAGATGTAAATTGTAGAAGTTTGCCATGGGCAATATAATTATCAAATGAACATGATGTGTTCAGTAGTGGGTTTCAATTTTGGCTGCTATCGGTTTGCTCGTGGGCATGCACGCACTTGCGTGCATGTACAATGCTTCTGCGCATGTGCAGAGATGTCTGGGTGGGTAGGCAGAGCCTTCTGCTGTTGCTACCATTCACCCGATCCGTGGCGAACCAGTAGCAACACACCACTGGATGTGTTACTATAATCACCAATGGGGGAAGAGAAGGACATGTTAAAAAAAATCAAAATAGTGGTTGAAAATACTCCGCTGGCTTTTTTTTTCACCACCTCCCTACCAACCCCTTCAAGATGTATGGGTGAAAATGTTTAAAATCAAATGGAAGATTAATAAAAGGATACCTGTAGTGAGTTTTTTTATAGTTACTAATATATATATAAACCCTTTCTGTCTTTTCAGTTGTTTTTGACTACAGTCCACTGATATCTTGGAAGGAATTTCAAGCATGCATGCCCTGGGAAATTGCCATCCTTGTTGGCGGTGGGTTTGCGCTGGCTGATGGCTGTGAGGTAATGTAGGTTTTTAACCATTTCGTCAGTTTATAAGGTATAAGGTAGTTACAAGAGAAGTGCAAAGAATGGCAGTGATCTTTTGATGATTTTGTTTATTGATGTCACTTATCTAATGGCAAAATGTTGTCCCTGAAATTGTTTGCATTTAGGCACACTAAATTTATTGAAATCAGCAAGAAGCACCTGTTCTCTAAAGAAAAATATGCACAAACTATTTCCTCAAAAAGGCTGTCTGTTCCTCATACTTAATATATATCTTGTGGCCTCTGCTTTGACCTCCAGTCTCCCATAAGAACATCCTATTGGCAATATATTGCAGAATTTTCCAATTCCAGTCATTGAAAGTCTGGATATGTTGTACAGCCACTCAGATTCATAAAATACAATGCTGGAATTTATTTCGTTGCTTGATGTGTTTTTGCAATCAGTGTAGGTAAAACCTTCAGTGAGGTACGTCAAACGAGCATAATTTTCCTCATATAGAGGCTAGATCTCGTTTAGTGACCACAACTGGGATAGACAACTTGATCATTAAGCAAAGCGATTGCTAAATAAAACTGTAACTGTACTTACAATCTTACTTCAGCTTTCCTTTGCTCTGCAGTCATGCAAAGGTTGTAATTGCAAGAATTAGTCACAAACGTACGCCTTCATCACTATCATAACTGCAAATGGCCACTATATCAGACAGTCACAAATATAGTATACTAACTGTATACTATATACCTATATACTAATATAGCCAGAAAGTCAGTGTTCTTTAATGTAACAGATCTATCCCAAGTTTTTCTGCTGCTGTGAAAGAGCCAAAAATATGTTTATATAATATACTGACAACATTTGAGAAATACACCAAACCATTGTTTTTATTAAATACTGCATTTATATGGGCAGAAAAGCTTCTTCATTTGCTCAGCTTCACCATTTTAGAAATGGTGTTGGTGTCTGTTATGCATTAGCTTAATGGAAAGTTACCTGATAATAGTTTTGAATAGAAATCAAATTAAGACAAATTTGATTGTGGTGTAGTATCTTGAATTTGTAGACCATGGTTTAGGTGCCAACATAAATACAAAAATAAAACACACAACAGCTCATGGTACAGTTTCATCATGATGCTGTTATCAATGGAAGTTAACATCTATTCTGATACACCAAAACTGTGATCTCAGCAGGCTGTGTTGGAACTATATCCAAATCTAATGATAAGCAGGTTGTGATACTATTGATAAATTAAAATAATTCCTTATCAATACAATGCCCTGATTATGTTCTAATTACATTATTTCTTCATTTAAAAATCAAAATAGGGCCCATTCAAATCTCAGGGGAAATGTTGGTTCACACTTACGCAACAGAAAAGAAGTGCTTTAACATTTAGATAGAGGTTTAAGCTATATGTAATTGTTGGAGAACTATTTGTTAAACTCGATCTATTCTAAGTATGTGTTAATGCTGGAACATACAGATAATTTTATTCTTCATGTGGACTCATTAGCACTATACATGACTGAGGTTAAAAAATAGAGGACTTAAACCAAAGCTGCTTAAATCTAAGAAATGATCCAAAACATACTTATATTGAACATTTTCCCATTGATATATATTATTAGGATTGTTCTATAATCCTCCAATTATTATTTTACTATTTGTAAAATGGGACTCAAGCAAATATTCACTTAGCAGTTTCACACTCATCAACATATTTAAGGGTCATCCACACACATCAAGAATCTCTGAAAGAAAGCAGATATGGATGCAATTTATCAGATCTGGCATCTAAGCAACTATAAAATGTTACACACTACTTATGTGGCTAAAATATATCCACTCACTCAGGCTGAGCATTCTATGTGCTATGAATATATTTTGCTAGAAGGAAAAGTAAATCATATCATAGGGATGGGTCTCTAGTCTCTTTCCATTTCCGTATTGATCTTTTGGATTAAGAAGCCATTTGGTTAATATTACATTTACCCAAATTGTTTAATTAAATTTATGGATAACTAAGCAATTACTGTTTTTCCCAGGACTCAAAACTCTCAGCCTGGATTGGAAGCAAATTAACTCCATTAGGATCACTACCCATATGGCTAATAATTCTCATTTCATCATTGATTGTGACCACAATAACTGAAGTAGCCAGCAATCCTGCTACAATCACTATATTTTTGCCTATCTTAGCCCCTTTGGTAAGTAATCTGATTTAGGTTTGAAACAGCTGATCTACACTCATAACAGTTAAAGATCACTAAAAGGTTGGATTTAAAACAGGAGTTTTGTAATATGAATTAATGGCAGAGAATGGTTAGTTATATAAGATTATTTAATTCAAGACTACAAGAGTAAAGTATTGTGAATAATTCATAATAGGATTTTATTTTGTTAGTTTTGTGAGCTATAACAAGTTCGAAAAGAAAAGTAATCAATGTTTATTTGACTCTTAAGCAAAGGAATAATTGAAGCTTAAAGTTTTTGCTTCTATGATATTTACCGAGATGCATTAAGATCACATCTTAAAAGAATTTTTGCATTATTCATTATATTAATTAAACAAATTTATATGGAAGCTAAACTCACTCACAGTGACTCTGGGTGGTGTACAATATTCTACATATAGAGAAACTTCTGTCCTCGGTAACTTTATGTAGTTTTGTCATAATATATAAAGTCAGTGGTGGGATTCAAATAATTTAACAACCGATTCTCTGCCCTAATGATTTCTTCCAACAACCAGTTCGCCAAACTGCTCAGAAAGTTAACAACCGGTTCTCCCGAAGTGGTGCGAACTGGCTGAATCCCACCACTGTATAAAGTTCTATAATTCCTGTGACAGTCAATAGCCTTGAGATTTTCGTGTTATTATCCATCCAATTATTAAGTAGCTCTGACTGTGCTTAGCTTTTCAGGTCAACTAAGATCAACCAGAGTTTACTGTAAATGCATTTTCCTTATAGTTATGGTTAAATTACTTCACATTTGTAATAAAGAATGTAATTATATAAGAATAAGTAAGCATTCTATATTATGCAAATAGATAATACATATCACAAAATTATAGGTCTATCATGGATGTTTTGATTAAGGAGTCTTCAGCTGGAACAGTAAAGAATTACCAATCTTCATAGCTAGAAACCCATAAGACTCCCTTTTAGGTTGAGCAATATTCTACAAAGTACAGAAAAAAGTAAGAAGTTATGAGATCATTTATAGATTTTTACATTCCAAGTAACAATCCTCCGTATGGAAGATTAATATGAACAATATAAGCAATAATGATTATAAAGGTTTGGTAAATGTTCTATTTTAAGTGGTACGTATCATTTAAATTTTCATTTAACAATTACAGTACCGGTAGTAATATTATTTGTTAGATTTTAATCTTTCTTTCAGCTTCATCCAAATTTGTGCTTCCCTGATGTGCTGGATTATAATTTCCATCATCCTCATTAGCAGGCTCATTTTGGAGATGATAGGAATTGTAATTCAATACAGTTAGGAGATTCCAATTTCAGATCAAATTTGCCCTTCAAGTGAGGAAATATTAACTAATAATCCTGAATTTATCTTGTCTAATAGGCTGAAGCCATCCACGTTAACCCGCTTTACATCTTGATACCATCAACCCTCTGTACATCATTTGCATTTTTGCTACCAGTAGCAAACCCACCCAATGCCATTGTATTTTCATATGGTCACCTGAAAGTTATCGATATGGTAAGTTAACAGTAAGAAAAGAATAATTTGTGAACTTTTTTCAAATGTTATTGTTGTAAATAATATTGAGAATACATGAGAAAGTGTAATTACGTCTATTATATGTGTTGATGGTGGTGGCATCAAAGGAGCTTTAATTCTCAAGAGGCCATCACTGTCTCATCCCCCAACCCCCATCCTTCACAATTATAACCCAGTTTCCAATATTCCAATATTGTGGGGAATTGTGGAAAGGTGGTTAGATGGCAGCTACAGAAGATCTTGGAAGACATAGATTATCTGGTCAGTTTCGGTCAAATTTTCATTTATCAATGATTTGACAGAAATTGGATGTAATGGTGCATCATCCTTGTACTATGTCATCTGTTAGCAGCTTTTGATGGCAGTATTTTCACTGTGGTGAATTATTGCAATGTACCACTAGGTGAGCTGCCCTTTAAGACCATCCAGAAGCTACAGCTAGCCCAAAATGAAGTGGTCTGTGCCATAACAGACAGTTCTTATTACTCCTGTGTGATATCATTAGTAAGTGAACTGAACTAGTTATCAGTTGGCTTCCAGCTGCAATTCAAGTTGTCACCTAGAAAGCCCTTCATATATTATCTGTGGGACCACCTAGTCTGATAAATTCTGCCTGCCCAGTACATTCAGGCAAGAGTGGTTTTTCCCAGTCCCCTCAATTAAATGCTGTCATCTTAAGAGAACCAAAGAAGTGTGTCTTCTGTTTTGCTGCCACTACCTTCCGGAAAACCAATCTCCAGAGGTACATATGGCATCCATTGTCTTAGGGGTCCAAGGGCTCTTTAGACCTGGCTTTGGTCCTAGACCTGAGCTTAATGTGCTAGTGGAGACACTGTCAACTGTGTTTATTGCCGTGGTTCTTTTTTTTCCCAGGCCGTGTGTGGTATGTTTTTAATTGTTTTACATTTTATATTTGATCTGCCCAGTTTTTTTGGAGTGCAACAAATCATCATTAACACCATCCTTAGATGGTGATAGGTGCCATGAAGCATGTAACAGAACTTTTATAATGACAGGCAGATTGCTTAAATTTAGTTCAGGGAACAGACAAAGCTTCTTTTTAGTAGCACATTATAACAGTTTATGACAAAGTTTGAATATGAAGGTCTTTCCATCTGCTCTAAATTAGATGCCATAGGCTGTGATTTAGCTTTGGAAATCTGAAGAAGTAGACAAAACATTTATAGGAGTCAGGTAATTCTCTTCTTCTCTAAACCACTACTCATGATGTCTGGTAAGCTGTATCTAGCAGGTGGGACTTACATGAAGAAAAGTCTTCATGTATGATGTTTAGAAGTCTTCATGTATGATGATGTTTAGAAGTCTTCATGTATGATGTTTAGAAACAGACTTTGAAAGAGATTGTGCTGTGACCTTTCTTGAAAAGACTCTCCCTGGAGCCAGAGCTTTTAGATAATTTCTACCCAGTTAGAAAAATTCCTTTCTAAAGATGGACAACCACCTATAGATGTTATTTGGGGAAAATCTAATCTTCTAGAACTATTTAGTGTGGTTTAGAGAAAAAACTGAAATAATTTTGGTTGTTTAGACCAGGGGTCGGCAACCTTAAACACTCAAAGAGCCACAAAGGTTCTAACCAGAAGCCCCCATTTAATTCTGGAGCTGACTGGAAGTCAGGTTCCCCCATCATAGTCTCATCCCAGTGCGGCGTCCTTTTTCTTCTGCTGACCAGAAGTCTGGTCCCCCACCATAGAGTCTCCTCCTAGTGCGGCATCCTTTTTCCTCTACCTGTCCTAACCGAAAGCCCTATCAATTGTGGAGCCGACCAGCAACAGGGAGCCACAGCAGAGGGATGAAAGAGCCACATGCTGCTCCAGAGCCATGGGTTGCTGACCCCTGGTTTAGACTGATACTTTCAATCAGACTATGTGGATTAAAAGGAATTTTTCAACAATATTTGAAGAGACAAACCAAAGGATTTTTTCTGGAGAGGTTCAGTGGGTTGGAACCTTGTGACTGTTTGTTACAATCATTTTATTTCTATACATTGTGAAATCCATAGTGCTCCATTCTTTCTCCCCATATCCTGCCTCTACAGGAAGCCCAGTGGTACTCATTCAAAACTCTGAAATGCAGTATTATCAAGGTACCAACAAGGTACCTGGGCAGAAGAGTCTATCTACTTTAGTATTAAAATATACCACATCAATTTCATCTGGTGATCCACATCATACCTTCCAGCAATGAAATCTAAAAACAAGTGTTTAGAAATTAGACTGAGGAAATAATGAGTACTGTTCAATTGACTATTCTGATTCAAAATTTAGTAGTATCCATTCATGCATAATAGTTTTTAATCATTATTATTTCACTTCTCTTAATTTTCGCAAATTAGTTCTAGAAAAGTTGGTCTTTCTGTTAACTTTCCATTTGCTTAATATAAATATATATACATATATTCCTTCTTTAGGTAAAAGCTGGACTGGGTATAAACATCATTGGAGTTGCTGTTGTGATGCTCGCCATTATGACATGGGCACAGCCAATGTTCAACCTCCATACATATCCAGCTTGGGCACCCTTTCTTTCTGCTTCTAATATCAGTGTACATTAAAGGAAGAAGAGCAGGTTGCTTTCCTTCTTTCTCCCAACGATTGTGCTAGTTGATAGATCTGTATGGCACAGAACAGCTATGATCTAGGATAAGTTGCGCTTCATAGTTCCTTGTCCTAAGTACTGGTACAGCTGGCTGGAAATCCATAAAACAAGAATGTTACAATCTAATAATGCAACAGAAAGTAAGTCTGTACAAAGGATCAGTCAGTTCTTTCTGCTAAGACTTGCCAGAGTTCGAAAATGGCATTTGTACATTATGCACATTCATTATGAATGATAATTTGTCCCTGTTTTTGGGTCACAAAATAAAATAGTATGATTGTTAGAATAATGATAGAAGAACTATACATGGACAGACAGATTAATTAATGTATGAGAAACAGAGACTTTAGATACTAGGAACCCAATGTTTTTAATTTATTAGTCAATACGTCTTCCAAGATGCTGACCCTTTATGTATTCATATGATACATTTCATACTATCAACTAACACTCCCCATGAGCTTTCCTCCCCAATGATGACATTTGTTGCTAAAGGAAACAAATGCCAAACAAGTAATGAAAGCTTTAGAAATTCAACCTATCATGCTATGGATGTAATATGATAGATACAGTAGGATAATTTATATTGCGAGATTCATACTATTCTACATTATGTTCATTATTTGATATATTCTGAGGATGAAACTCCATACTTTAATTAAGATTAGAAAAGTTTACTAGATCATATGGATTTGAAATAACCAGTTGCTTATAAAAATACATCTCAGCCAATTCTTAGTCCTTTATTTTTTGAACTAAAAATTTAAGCACCTTTTTCATTAATAAAACTCATCCTCAGTCAATCATGATTTCTCATGATTTCATGGACTTGTCCATGCAGTTGTCTTGGCAATAGCACAAAAAGTGTTTGCCATTGTAAGTGTTCCAGAAACAGGTTTTTGGGTTGTTGAATTTTCCACCCAATTACTAGCCAGTCACAATTATTCTTATTGCCTTATATTCCAATTGTACTGTGTAGGTCCATTTTAATGAAAACAAATCATTTTGGAAGAATTGTAATAATTTCTTGCCCTCTGATTGTAATTTTGGTTAAAAATCTAGTTATGTATGACTGCTACCAAAATTCATGGTACTTTTTTTTAACTTTATAGAAACATGATAATGTCAAATAGTATCTTTACAACTGTTAAAGAAAATTATATTGCATTCATCCATTTCTTAGGGTCCATTCTAAATATTCTGTTAAAAGAAAATGGAACATTTTTTAATATATTTATTTTGTGCTTTTGTACTAAAATATATCTTTCTTTTAAACTAAATGTGTTGTTGAATATTTATGTATCACCAATGTTAAACGCTGTAAATAAAATATTCTGTGCAATTACTTCACAAGGGCGTCATATAATACAAATTTGTGTTGTAAACATAAATAGTGTAACTACTTTTAAAATATAAACTTATTAGTGTAGAACAGCAGTTCTCAGCCTTGGCAGATTGTCACAACTCATTGCCAAAAGGAAACATGTTTAGGAATATGCAAAGGTTTCAAAGTTGAAATGGTCCAGCCTGAAATTATTTGCAGATAGGGAACTAGTTCTGACCAGTTTAGGATTCAGGTGGCTGTACCAACTCATGAGCTTACCAGTTTACTTCAGGAAATTTCTTCAATGAGAACATGCCCTGTATTGTGTGAATGTTCTTCTCATTTTCCTGTTTTCCCTGTCCAGCCAAATACCTCCCGTGTAGCCCAGCCATAACTCCAAATTTTATCAGACTATCTAACAAAATGAAATTCGATGGTGAAAAAAGTAAGGTTCTACCTTTAGGCAAGAAAAACAAAATGCACAGGTATAGTATAGGTGGTACCTAGCTCAATAGTAATAACTGGGAGAGGGATCTTGTAGTTAACAATCACTTAAATATGAGCCAGCAATGTGCTGCAGCTGCCAAAAAAGCCAACATATTTCTAGGCTGCATCAAGTCGGATAGGACCCAGATTGTGGGGGGCAATAAGCTGACTTTGTATAAATATACAGAAGTATGAAGCTATTGCTTAACGCATTGTAAGCTGCCCTGAGTCTCCGGAGAAGGGTGGCATATAAATCAAAGCAAAAAAAAAATATGTTAATGCCACTTTATAATGCCTTGGTAAGGCCACACTTGAAATACTGTATCCAGTTTTGGTCGCCACAATGTAAAAAAGATGTTGAGACTCTAGAAAGAGTGCAGAGGAGAGTATCAAAGACATTTAGGGGACTGGAGGCTAAAAATATAAAGAACAGTTGCTGGAACTGGATATGTCTAGTCTTATGAAAAGAAGGATTAGGGGTGACATGATAGCAGTGTTCCAATATCTCAGGGGCTGCCACAAAGAAGAGGGAATCAAGCTATTCTCCAAAGCACCTGAAGGCAGGACAAGAAGCAATGAGTAGAAACTAATCAAGGAGAGAAGCAACCTAGAACTAAGGAGAAATTTCCTGTTAGATAAATTAATCTGAGATAACTTGCCTCCAGAAGTTGTGAATGCTCCAACACTGGAAGTTTTTAAGATGAAATTAGACAAACATTTGTCTGAAATCATATAGGGTTTCCTGCCTGAGCAAGGTGTTGGACTAGAAGACCTCCAAGGTCCTTTCTACCTCTGTTATTCTGTTCTGTTATTGCATAATCAGTGGTGGGATTCAGGTAATTTAACAACTGGTTCTCTGCCCTAATGATTTCTTCCAACAACTAGTGTGCCAAATTGCTCAGAACGTTAACAACCGGTTGTCCCGAAGTGTTGCGAACTGGCTGAATCCCACCACTGTGCATAATCCACATTCATTAGTTAGATGAGTATATTTCACTTTTTATACATAATTCAAAAACACTGTGACATGCCAGAGGAGTTAATACACATTTTCTTTAATAAAAGAAGCAAAGGCTGAAGGATATTTTTGACCAAGTTTTCTTCAGTGATTTTTATTATTTATCATCGTACTCAATGTATGTCTTGGAGGCTCAAAACTTTTTTAAAAAATAAAAACCATAGAATTTCTACACCAAGAAAAAATGTCCATCATTATGTACACATTAACATTACTTCAGAAGCAGGAATCTGAATACTACAGTTATTGCTACATAAGCCATGATCACTAGTGACCTCAAGGCAAATGTAAGGCATGTAAACAAATGAAATGTAGGAGTTAAAAAACATTATTATAAAACAAAAACTGGTGGGTGGGTGGATGAATTTATTTTATTTATAAATTTATAAATTGTTTCAGTCAAAAGATTCTAAACAACATACAAGAGCAAATGCAGAGCCAGTACAGGCATAAAAGCAAATCCTGCGTAACACTTAAACAAATACAATAATAGAAAATAAAACCTAACATATCATAAGAAAGGTAATTACAATTTAATAACACTTTTGTAATCTGGAGTACCTGAATACACTGAAATACCAAATACCTTCCAGAACCCCAAGGGTTACATGAGTGTGGGCAGTAGTGAAATCCAAATTTTTTACTACCGGTTCTGTGGGCATGGCTGGGTGGGCGTGGTGTGGCTTGGTGGGCATTGCTTAGTGGGCGTGGCAAGGGAAGGATACTGCAAAATCTCCATTCCCACCCCACTCTGGGGCCAGCCAGAGGTGGTATTTGCCGGTTTTCCGAACTGCTCAAAATTTCCGCTGCCGGTTCTCCAGAACCTGCTGGAGTTCACCTCGGAGTGTAGGGTCTGCCAAGCTGCTCCAGAAGAGAAAAAGTCTAAATTGTCAAGACCCCTCTCATTGCAGCCTTCAGCAGGAATTTAGTTTAGTTTAGAGCTGCAGTGGTACAGTGGTTAGAATGCAGTAGTGCAGGCTACTTCTGCTGACTGTCAGCTGACTGCAATTTGGCAGTTCAAATCTCACCAGGCTCAAGGTTGACTCAGCCTTCCATCCTTCTGAGGTGAGTAAAATGAGGACCCAGATTGTTGGGGGTGATAGGCTGACTCTGTAAACCGCTTAGAGAGGCTGTAAAGCACTGTGAAGTGGTATATAAGTCTAAGTGCTATTGCTATTGGTATTAGTAGTCCACTTGAAAGTGGACTACACAAATCACATAGCAGAAGCATCAAGACTGCCCAATAAGCATATTAGTCTCCTGTTTTCTGCACTGGTTAAAATTTCCAGGGCAGGGTTTCAATGGCCCCGCATAAAGTAATTTTCAGCAATCCATACAAGAGATGACAAGAGCAAGAAGGACTACCTTCAGTGCCCTCTGTTCTACCTAAGGTTGCAACTGGTGCCCAGGCAGAGTTAGGCCAAAGTTCTCCTGAATCATAGTCTCCACTCACTTTTCCTGCAGGAGATGTGAGCCCAGAACGACCTCCAAATTAGAGAACAAAATTGAATTGTTATTTGCTCCTCCCCATCAGATCTTAAATGGCTCAAAACACAAGAAACTATGTGTGCATCTACATGCATGAAGAACAACTTATAGTGAATGAAAAGAAGAAGAAATCTGATTTTGTAAAAATTCTTAACATGTTGTTCTAAGGGCTGTTGAATATGCAAGAAATGAACTTGGTGCTACATTTCTCTTTTTATCTTGTCTAAGTGGTCCCTAGCTATTGAAAAGTGACTGCTTTCCACTTGCCTCCTTAACCAACACACTCTGAGCCATCAACATCTCAACAGGCAATCCTAGTGATCAGAAAGTGAAATAAACAATTAAAAACGAGGTCTCGCTGGCTAGATTTGACAGACAGAATGAAGTGTCTGCAACCCACATACTTACTTGCAAATGTGTAGAACAGTTTTCTCACTTCTTATATTTTAATAAGCGGAATGTCTACCCAGGCACCTTTTAAGCAGATCGTGAAAATGTCACATTCAAAATGAAGATTTGTTTGCATGGTGGAACTCTTATTTAGATTTACTACCTGACTAAATTGGTGACTTCTACTAAGCCAATACACTGGAGTAACACGTTCTGAAAGAGTAGAGGTATACTTGAATATGTCCACTTGATATTTCCCTTGGCCTCTTGATTCAACGCAGCGGAAAGAGAGGCTTAACCTAAGTCTGTAGGTTCCTTTTTAATTTTTATCCCTTACCCATGTGGAATAAACGAGATACTATATAAATAGAGGACCCATTACATCCAGTCCTTTTGTTCTGTAATTTTAAGCCAATAAAATGGTATCAATATGCAACTTTGTGGCCCAAAAAGGGAAAGGTCAGCAAAACATAGTTGAGCAGCAATTCCAATAATCAAAATTAATCTATTGTAAAGCCTGATAATAAGGCTGGAGAATAAATTCTGCCAGATTTCACACATCCATTCCTTTTGAGCATATTTCTTACATGTGATTGGAGTATTAAGTGCAGAGATGCAGTTTTAAGTACCCTGGAGCCATTTGGTTTTAATTTATTGTTGGCTGTGGAGGGAAGATTTATGGTCTTAGCCATATCTTCTGTTCCCTTGAATGTACACACACATATGGTTAGGAGTGAGTCTAAAATGAATTTAAATAAAAGGTGGCATCCGCACAGAACATTTATGCATGATTCATTTGTTGTTTGGAGGGGAGTAGCTACTCCTCTTTCACCAATTCATGGATTTTAAAAATGTAAACTTGCACTCAGAATTCATAAGTTATGAGGTGCAGAATTAACAACCTGTTCACAAACAAGGGAGAAAATTGGCTCAGACAATTTTTAATGTTTAAAGAGATTAATAGGTTTACCTTGCCTACCTCCTAGCTGCTGAAGTCTAACAGATGGACTGGCACATTATTTCTAAATAACCTAACCAAAGAATGAAAAAGACAAAAACATTTGCCAGTTACAATGTCCTTAGGAAAATATCAGGTTTTGGATAGCAGCTCCTGCTTTGTTCTGCCATAAGCTCTATGATGCAGGGCAGAGGTAACAGTATTTCTCAAATGTCTTGAGATAATATGGGAAGTCTAGCTAATTCAGAAGTTCAAATCTCTATGTTTATTGGCAGGGTAGTAGCTTTCAATTAAACACACTATGCGAAACTCAGGTATTTAGCAGGTAAATTCCTTTGAATTTAATTAATGAAGGTATTCCAACATCTATGTTTAGTTAACCAAGCAAATAAAACAAAATGAAGTAAAACCATTTTCTCCCTGGCATTCTTTCCATTTTCTCCCATCTGAGCCATTTTTTCTCCAGAATAAAATGGAACTTAAGTGAAAATTCTGAGTTTAAGAATAAAAGGTCATATTATACAAATGTAAACAAAAAATGCACATATACCAAAAAAAAACTCACCATGACTCAGATTCAGTGGTGGGTTGCCCCCGGTTCGGACTGGTTTGCAAGAACCGGTAGTAAAACCGGTGGGAGGCTCCGCCCACCAACCTGGATGTCATCAGGAAGCTTCTGCACATGTGCAAGCGGCCCCATTGCGAACCAGTAGTAAAGGTAAGTAGAACCCACCCCTGCTCAGATTGCTCCGAAAATAATCTTTCAACCATCTTACTTTGTTTTAAGCTGATGCACATATATCTTCTACTTTCAGTATAATTTTTATTCAGTTGAAACTTTTTTCCTATATAATATACACATTTAAGAATAACACATTTAGGAATGTGCAATGTTCCTGCACATTTTTATTTGGCTCCATAGAAAGGAGCCACATCTATTTCATTAAAGGGATATTTAATTGATTTCCTTCCTTACCATGTTATGAAACTAAGAAGAATTTGTTTTATCATTGCTAGTGATAAAGACAGAAAAGTTCTGTGATTGGTTCTTAAAATGGACATTATGCAGTTTATTATTATTTAAGCAGAGGAGATTTTCCTCTTGCATTGCTAGTGATCAGATATTTTACTTTTCCAACTATGCCACGTAACCACTACAATAGGTACCAAATTCCTATACACTTAAAACTGAGTGTTAGGGTTAGAAAAGGCTATATCTCAGAATAAACTTAATGTGAATTTCCATGTGGTTTTTAAACATTTGTAACGAACAGATTGATTGTGCAACCACTCATAATTTATTAAACTTCCATGCTGCCTGACTCCAATGACTCTCAACAGCAGCTCTCAACTATCAAAGAATTTACAATCAAATCAGCAAAAGATAAAAGATGAAAAACACACCAGACAGATGGAATGAAGTGAGGGATCTCACTCCCTTGCCAAAGGCCTGGGTAAAGAGCCAGGTTTCAACCACACATTTGAACAATAACAGAGTAGGGTCCATCCTGATCTCAGGGGAAAATTCATTCCAGAGGGAGGAATAATGTGTGATTTAGCTATGATGTCACATTATCATGCCTTCAGGGGTGGGTTCTACTTACCTTTACTACTGGTTTGCAACAGGGCATGCACAGAAGCATTCTGATGACATTGGGGTCGGTGGGTGGAGCCTCCCACCGGTTTTACTACCGGTTCTATAGAACCGGTGCAAACCGGGGGCAACCCACCACTTCATGCCTTGCACTGATAATGTCAGGTGCAAGGAGCCAGAATGACATTAGGAGGTGATAAGAGCAGTAGACTTATTACTACTCGTTTATTTACAAGAATCTCTCCAGACTAACTGCACCCACTACAGAACAAGTGTGTTCCAAAGTGTGTTTTGGGGGGGGAGGAGCTGAATTTCTGTTGTTTCCTCCCCTTCAATGATTCCATGCTAATGGTCTCTTAACACCTCCCCCACCAGAAGTCTGTAGAGATTCTTAGTCATCCAGGTCATGGCTGTCCCAAAGGTGCTTTTTCAGGAGGTAACCAGACTTCCTTGGTTTTTTTTTCTTTTGAAGACATTTCATTTCTCATCCAAGAAGCTTCTTCAGCTCTGAAAGGATAGTGGGGAATGAAAGGATTTATATTCCTTGCAGGCAGCTGGTAATTTACAACCTTTTAGAGGATTCAAAAGAAAAAACAAGGAAGTCCTATACATTCTATATGATTTTTGAATGTCCTAATAAAGTTTCATTTATTTAGTATATAGTACTTTACAGTCTCCATATGATTTTAGTATTCATGCATTGTCCTCCCTCCCTTATCAACTTTAGTTCTTATTTACCTATTAAATCCACCAAGAAGATATTAATACCATGGAATACATAAATTAGTTATACTTGTACACAAACATTGTTCACATACAGGATGAATATTATTAAGAAATTGACTATTCAGAATTGGAGACAAAAAGTACAATAGCTCTCAACAACCGTGGTAGTACAGTGGACTAAAACACTGTTATTAACATCTGCTGCTTGCAATTACTGCAAGTTCAAAATCTCACCA
>JANHZT010003320.1:373272-390775 GCA_032468215.1 Stegonotus admiraltiensis | reverse complement strand
AGGCTATTGCTTAACGCATTGTAAGCCGCCCTGAGTCTCTGGAGAAGGGCGGCATATAAATCGAACCAATAAAATAATACTTCTCTTTCCAACTCCTAAGTAAAAGCATAGGAACCCTTCCTGCACAGTTGATACTGAGAGTATCAAATAGAATGCTATTTTTGTGGTAACTTCCAACTCCTTGGAATGCAGTTATATTCCACTACTGTTTAAAATGCTTTATTTCTAGAAAAAGTATTGCTCAAATTGTTTTGAATAGTTTATGGGCCTATATAGACTTTTAATGGATCTATCAAACTTCTGGAGTAACTTTTCAATTATATATGGGATTTTTTTTAAAAAAAATCAAATTCGTGAAAGAGTCCATTATGGGAGTGAAGCCCTAATGCTAGTGATATATTACAATAATAGCCTGCAGGATTGACATGGAGGGGGTTTTTTTCCCCTCCTAAAAGTGAACTTGCAGTGAAATATAATAGCATGAGCTGTCTGGTGAAACCTATTCCTTAGGCTTCAATTTTTAAAAAAGTTAAAATAAACTACATTTTAAAAAATCAACTTCGCTGTTAGGAGGTGGAAAACAAAACGTCTTGCCTTATGTATCTGAAGACTAGTCTTAAAAACTAACTCTAATACTGCCAATTTTTGAAAATGGAAGCAGTGTCTTAATAACTTTATGGTTCATTAACACAGGGGTGTGTGTGTATGTGTGTGTTTTCTCAAATCAATTCTGACTCCTGGGAACTACATGGATAAATCATAAATCTCTGCAGCTTTCTTAGCAACATTTTTTGGGAATTAGTTTGCCTGAGAAAGAGAGTAAGATGGAGATTTGCCCAAGGTTATGAAGCTGGTTTTGTGCCTAAGGTTGGACTAAAACCAACACTTTCCTGGTTTCTACTCCAAGGTCTTTTAGCTTGAATGGCTCAGCTAAAAAGGAAAAAGCTTTCATACAGTATACACTTTTTTTCTCCCCATACTCTAAGATTATCCTATTCTCCACTGGTAGATGTTCCAGTATTTACATGATAGAAAGATGAACTACCTCTCCTAATAATTACTGTCAATGTCAGAATACTGTTTGACTGCAGTACTGTTGAAAATAAACTGGCATATAGGTGGCTGCAGGCACTACAGCTGAAAAATGTGCCTGTAGCTAAAATCACTTGTCAGAGGCTGCTTGAATGCTAAAGGTTGACTATTCTATAACTCTCAAATTGTGTCTTTTCATTCCTTCCCTTTGGTTACTAATCATACTTTCATTTTCAGTTTGTTTCCCCTGGTTTTACACACAGAGACACACCTCTGTCCATTCTATCTCCAAATTTTCACCTTTTCTGCTGGAAAAGAGGAAAACCTGTAGCTCAGCCTCAGTCACATGCAGCTCATCAACATCCCTTTTCTGGATTTCAGAGTGGGCAGGGCAGAGATGTGCATAAAGTGTGATAAAAAAAGGCAAAAAGGCAAAATTATAATTTATTTTCTGCCTTGAGTTACTTATAAAGTAAAAATGGGGGATTAACAAATCTAAAAATCTAAATTTAAAAATTAAAAGCCCTCGAAAGTACTTTCTGGAGGGCTCATAGACTAAACTAAAAGTTCCATCAAGGCAGTACAAAATAATCTTAGAACAGATTACATATAATGAGCTGCACCACAGTGAAATTACTCTTGTTATTAAGATCTAAAGGCTGGAATTAAAAGAAACTTAGGCATTTAACTACTACATTTTAGAGGCATATTGTTAAACACTGATGGATTAAACACTAAAGAAATAGTATTTTTGTAGTAAGTTTTGCTTTAAAACAGGATTAGATAAAGCAATTCAGAGAAGAAAATTATTACCCACCTCTGAAAAAGACATCAAGTTGATATACTCATTGAATAGAAGGTAATAACTGAAGTTATTAGTCTGTATGTGTGATTAAAAACTATGCAATAAATAGGCATTTTAGCATTGGACTCTGTAAGTTTGCTTCCTCAGAATACACAGATCGTTGACATGCCAGCTAAATAAGGTCTTAGGAGCTCCCATGAGACTTAAAAGAAGAAATTCAGATTCCATTATATTCTCAGTTATATAATCATACACAGAGCTAAAATTAGGTTCAGAAGAAACTCAGTTATCTATTTCTATGTGTCTGAAAATCAATGTTACGAAAGCCAATTTTCAAATCAAACTGGGACAGGTGTGTGTCACTTACTGTATCTGTCTCCAAGGGTGAACTTCAGTAACAAATTGGTGTACATTCACAGTAAGAAGCAGCTATACCAGTTGGCTAACATCCAAACAATCTGTGGAAAACTATATAGAAAACTCAGAAATAGGTCTGTTTCATATGAATATAACTTACTTCTAGATGATAATTTAGCAATCTACCCCAGCCTGATTCCTCAAGATGCATTACAAGCATAACCTTCAGCCATCTTGAACACTGTCATCCTAACACATCTACAAGACCACAGTGTGGATTGGAACGTTGCAGACATGCAAGCTATAATGTAATTATGTCCACCATTTTTACTGTGGACATAGAATAAAACAAATGACAAAGCAAGTCTACAGCTATTGTAGTTGGCACCTTTGGAAAGTGGCTACTCTTCAAGGCAGCCCTGTGTAAAACAAATTACCATCAGCTGTGCAAAACGTAACAAGGATGTGTAAGTTCATCTTCAGGAAGTTGTAAGGCCACAGTGCACAGACCTAGACAAGAGCTATCCTGGTCATAGCACTTACTTTTAGACACAAATTGTGACACATTTGTGGTTTATTGCTTATGGCCACTATAGAGCAGCCTATATTGAGTGTTACTTCACAGTAAAGAACAAATATGGAGGATCTGAATTTTGCTTATGGCTTCAGATAAAATAAAAGCTTGCAGGTCATAATTATACAATCTGCTTCTCTGTTGCTTTCCTCCTGTTTCAGCAGACCTTCAGCAAATTCCAACTGCAGGCCTGATCTCCAGAGAAGAATACAATCCAGATAAAAGGGCATAATCCCACACTCAGTAAGCATCTGAAGGAATAACCACTCCATTTTGCTAATATTAATTTTTGAGGTTCTTCCTCCCTATTCAGACCCTTATGACTTTCATATGCAGACTTAAGATTTCTATCTCATCGCTCATTCAACCAGAAGTAGAGATGTAGAACTAGATATTATCAAGAAAATATGGATGATGTCTCTCTGATGATTCATCTATATGTTAAATAGAATGCAGGAGAAGAATGAATTCTGGGATACACTACAATGGAATGTACAAGGGTCTGACATGTCCCCCACTGTGACAACAGTCTGGACCTTCCAATTTAGAAAGGAATAAAATTAACACAATATGGTGCTTCCGTTTCCTAATCTTCACAAACAGTCCAGATGAATATTGTGGTTGATAAAATTTAATTTACCAGGTAATTTAATTTAATTTAATTAAAACTTTATTGTCATTGCACCTTGTACAACAAAATTAAATGCCATCTTCAGTGTACATTATACATAAAAAAATAAAACAAAAACACACATCCTTCACATTCTATACAATTGAATTGAAAACTTCTGATATTGCATTAATATTGCTCTATACAGTAGAATTCAATATAGTTACTGCTCTGGGATAGAAGCTGTTTTTCAGCCTATTTGTCCTTGTTTTTATTGTCCTGTACCATCTGCCAGATGGTAATAGTTCAAACAAAGGGTGCCCAGATGGATCTTTAAGAATGTTTTGAACTTTCTTAAGGCAGTGGGAGCTATAAAGTTCTTCCAAAGAGAGACGAGGGCACCAATGATCCATTAATATTCCTATCCCATGATCCAATAATAACCAGCAATATCAAGCACCACCAAGAAGTTTTGCCAAGCAAAGATGTGAATGCTAAAAGCCATAGATCCAGAACATCTATTTCTTCCAGGAATCTTGATAACTATTCCCCCACTCTCCTGGAGTATCCAAATGGTGAAAGATTTTCAGAGATTTCTCTGTAAATATTGTAGTCAATATTACAGTAGTATCTATATTGTGCCTAGACATTAAATATTAAGACATTAAGTTTATTTTATATGAAAAGTTTTTTTTTTAATGGCTGCTTTACAAGTTAGGTCAAATTTCTTACATTTTGCCTACAATTAGTTTGCTCAGAGACATTTAAAATTCTATTTGCTATATGTAATGTTGTTTTGGAAAAAGTTTCAGATAACATAGAAATGGCAGACAATAAACAATTATTTTTCTTTTTTAATGTTAGCATTCAGCTTAAGCTGCTTTATGAATATATTTTGTTGGTAAACATTTTTCTTTCAGAGTTTCTGCTACAATACTTTAAAATATAAAGCTTTAAAATAAAGCTACAAAGCTAAACCACTTGGCTACAGGCCAAGCATTTTTCCAGAAAGATGGATGCAAGAATACAAAAGCACCATCTGTTAAACATGACAGCAACATCAAAAATTGCTGGGGGAAATAATTGTTCTATCTGAATTGAACTTGCCGTACTGCACATGCTAAGATGCTGGACGTATCAGGCTATTTGGGAAATGGAAATTTTAAGGATGCATGAGTTGGACCTTCATAAAATTTCCATGTCATGTTGTATAGGAAAACATCATTTAAAAATGAAACAAAATAGTGTTGGAATATTTCATTGGGTGAAGAAGCCTTAGAATATTGTGTAAAGCATAGATTTGCCAACTATGGAATAGTTTTCTTTTTGTGGAAAAATGTTATTAATAAGGTGAGAGAGAGGTGTGGTTGCCTGGTGGTGAAAACACTTGCCTCCCACTTGGAAGGTTGAGAGTGTAATCCAAGGTAGCGGCAGATGTTTCTCTCTCAGTGTGCATAGGAAAAGTATCTTGGAGCCTTGGTCGTGCAGCGGACTAAGGTGCTGTTAAGTATCACTTAGCTGCCAGCTGCCTGCAATTACTGCGAGTTCAAATTTCACCAGGCTCAAGGTTGACTCAGCCTTCCATCCTTCCGAGGTAGGATGTGGGACCTGGATTGTGGGGGCAATAAGCTGACTTTGTATAAAAAAGAACACCGCTTGGGAGGTGGGGGGGGCGAAAGCCCTACTAAGCAGGTATATACACAAGTATGAAGGCTATTGCTTAACACAATGTAAGACGCCCTGAGTCTCCGGAGAAGGGTGGCATATATATCAAACCAATAAACAAACAAACAAACAAAACAAACAAACAAACAAATAAATCTTCTGTAACTCTGTGTAGGCATCTGGAAGGGCATCCAGCCAGTAAACACTCAGTTCCTTCAGTCACCCTGACTCTACCTCAAATTAAGGAATGACAAGGTCGTAAAAAGAAAAGAAAAAGTTAAAGTCAGTTTAGTGTTATGGTTAAAGCATCAGGTTAGAAAATGAGAAACCATACATTTACATCCCACTTTAGGCATGAAGCCAGCTGGGTAATCTTGGGCAGTCACTCTTTTTCAGCCCAAGGAAGCAGGCAATAGCAAATCGTTTCTGAAAAACCTTGCCAAGAAAACTGCAGGGACTAGTATTGGCAGTCACTAGGAAACAAAAATTGACTCAAAGGCACCAACACACATGTAATTGTATAAGGGCAGCCACACTAATACAGGTCAACAAAGAGTCCACGTAGATTTGATTATTTGAGCAAAGAAATGATGAAGCCTTTCCTAGTGCTTGCCTTGTGCCTTTGGGCCAGGCATAGCCTGGCTATCATACATTGATGATTGGAGTCTGCCCTAGACATGTTTTGAACAAATAAATAAAAATCTGGCTCCTGGCAATTCCCAGAGAAGCCAGTTTTTCTGTCTTTTTCTATCTCAGAGACAGATGCACTGTGAGTTCCTCTGTACTTATTTGATTCTTTCCTCTCCATTGCAACTGTTTCCCATGTTCCCTGCCCTATCAAACAGCAAGGAATTAATGGAAGCCTTTGGAATTCATGAATGGAGAAGACAATGTACGGAAGTCATTTTGGGTGTATAAGAACATAAGCAAGAAGGAATGAGAGAAGACATCAGTTCAGCTCTAAGAAAAAAGAGGAGATGAAAAAGAAACTCATCATTATCATTATCAAGAATGGCAGAAAGAAGCTTTGTCAAGTTTTCAAGATTTCTTATTATATAGTGTAACAATAAAGATAGTTCTTGCAATGTCTGTTTCTTGAACTGGCCTACCTTGAAAGGCGGATTTCTGATTGAAATCACATTTCTAAAATCCACCATTCATTTTCTGCAAAGGTTCTGCAAAGGTCTTCAGTTGCCATTTAGTTTTAAGCTACATAAAGTTTTTATTTTTCTCCAAAGCATGTTTTATAGGCAAGATCAAGCAAAATGAAATCAAATATATAACTGATTACGTTTCTGCAGAAATGCTGCTCAGAAATGTCCTCATTTGTATGTGGTACTTATCAACAAGACTGTATATACTTCCTCTGCGACAGATGCATAGCACAAAATAGCTTAAATTGAGCCATAACATTTCTTGGACAATACATAGACAATTTTGCCTATATATGCATAGCCCTATCATAGCGTCACACTGTTCTGCGCTGTGCAAGTAAATATGATTAGACTCTGAGCTATAAGTATACATTATTTAGGAATTGATGGGTTTAATTAAAGAAGAAAATGTACTTCTGAAAGGAACATGACAGGAAGGGTCAATTTGAGTAGCAATATTATAGTCTATTTGAAATCCATTAAGATTTAGCTATGGAAAGAGAACTGTTATTAGCATGGAATGTTTTCCCCCCTAAAATAGCATGAAAATGTTCTTGCCCTGAAAGCTGGATTAAGTAAAATAAAATGTTCTTTCTTTTCTTTTGGACTAAAGCATAATTTCTCCCTGTTTTTTTGCAATTTCCAAATTAATAGAATTCACTTTACATTTGCTAAACCAGTTCAATTGCACAGAGCACATTCCAAATTTTAGAACTTGTAGTACCCATTATAATTGCAATAGCAATAGCACTTAGATTTAAATACTGCCTTACAGAGCTTTACAGCACTCTCTAAGAAGTTGACAGAGTCAGCATATTGTTCCCAACAATCTGGGTCCTCATTTTAGTGATCTCAGAACGATGGAAGGCTGAGTCAACCTTGAGCCAGCAGATCAGAATTGAACTGCTGGCAGTCAGCAGAGTCAGTCTGCAATACTGCATTCCAACCACTGCGCCACCATGATTTCTGGATAAGATGCGAGGATAGGATAATGATAGTGATAATGATAATGATAATGGATAGGATATGAATTTTCCCTTTATTTACTGAATTTCAAGGCCATGGACTATGGCCTTGGACTATGTAGTGACTCTGGGCAGCTCAAACAGCAGAAGGAGAAGGAGATTGGGAACCAAAAAGTCAAGTAACCAATAATCATCCTAACCCAGAATCCTAGTGCAGTCCATTGACTGAATGGATAATAATTTACTGTACACCCAAACTCTCACAATTTGTTTTAAAACTAGGATATACCATTACTGTAAGAATTGATTGATTGGCTGATGATTGTGCCATTATACTGCTGTCAAATATAGATTTTCTATAAGATGATCTATCCCCAACTTATCCCTTCCAGTCATGCCCACATATTCCACATGAGTCCATCCACTTTGTTGCTAGTTTTCCTCTTCTCTTTCCTTCCAGCATTATAGCCTTCTCAAGTGCAAAATATGATAATTTGAGCCTGGTCATTTATGCCTGAAGTGAGAACTCTCAATTGATTGTTCTGTGAATTGTTTGTTTCTTGTATATCCAGGTATTTTTAGGAATCTTCAAAGTTCAAAAGCATCAATCCTTTTTTCTGTCCTTCTTCAAATGCCATTGATTATCACAGGGAAAACCACTGTATACATAATTCTGTATAAGTATAGACAAATCGAGACATTTAAGTATATTTTCCAAGGTCTTCATTGCTATCCTATCAAGGGCTATCCTGTGGTACATTTCTTGATTACTGGTCCCTTTACTGTTCATAGAATCCTAAAAGGCAGAAGTTATCCACCATGTGAATCTCTTCAGTCAGTTTTATGGCTAGTTGCTGTATCTGATGTTACGAGATGGTCTTGTTTATATTTAATTTAAATTCTATTTTTTCATTATGCTCCCTGAATTTCATTACTAGAACGTCCATCATTTCCATTTTCTGCTATTAGAGAAGTGTCAACAGCATAGCACAGGTTGTTGATTTCCCCCCAGTTTTAAAATCATATTCCATTTCCATTTCCTGCAATATATATTCAGCATAAAAGCTAAATAAATAAGGAACAAATATATCACCATGTTCTATCCGATTGTGGCTTCCAGATCTGTGCATTGCTTTTATATGAGAATAATCAGATGTTCTAGGACTTCCACTTTCCTAAGAATATTCCTAGGTTGATGTGGTCAGCAAAGACCTTTTTGTAATCAATGAAGTTCATACTGATTTATTTTTAATATTCTTTGGCTTTTTCAATTATCTTTTCAATTATCTCATAGGCATTAGTAATAATGTCTTTTTTTTTCTTAGTCTTTTCTAAAGTCAGCTTGAACATCTGGCATATCTCTTTCCAGGTAGTGCATTAGTCTCCATTGGATAATCCTAAACATTATTTTGCTAGTAGAGGTAGTCCTTGATATTGGCCACAATGTCACCTGGAATTTTGGTTATAAATAATTGCAGTTATAAATTAACTACATGTCTGGAGTAGATTTTACGATCATTTTTATGTGGTCATAAAGTGAGTCACCATGGGTGCTAAGTGAATCATACAAACATTAAGCAAACTACATAGGTATTAAGCAAATCCATCATATCCACTGAAGGTTTCTTGCATTTTTTTGCTGGAAAAGTTACAAATTGTGGTCACATGATCACAGAACGCTGCCAACTGGTTGCAAATGCGAGCTGTTCCCAAGTGCTCAAAAAGCAATCTCATGACTATGGCGAGGGCAGCAGTCATAACTCCAAGGATAAATCATAACAAGCTTTTTTTGAACTCTGTCATAACTTGGAACACTAATTAAATGGTCCATTAACTGTTTTTAAGTCAAAGGCTATGTGCAATTAACTGTTAAGTCAAAGTTAGTATGTGAAACTAAGTTCCCCTGAATCATCCTGAGCTGAAAGATTTATGTCACATAATGGAGAGAAATAAAACCTGAATAAGCAGATCTACTCTGTTGAAATCCTGGAGGGGGCAAAGATTGCCTCATCAGATTTTGTTTTATTTTGATTGATTGATTGATTGATTGATTGATTATATGCCATCAAGTCAATAGATACAGCTATATTGCCTGATGATGTTAACCCAGAGAAATGAAATAATGAGGTTTGAATTCATGATGAAACTTCAGTCATTCTCTAACAGTTGATGGACAGTAGATACATATTTTTCTTTTAAACTGGCACATCTTGAATCTATGGCAACCTTAAAATTATGAACACTTAAGCTTTTAAATTCGATAAAAATTTGGAAACACCAAAGAGAAACACTGCTGTTATTTCTCATGAAAACAGAAATTTAGGCCTTAGAAGGAAAGGAACAATTTCATGATAAACTCAGCACAAATCTGCAAACAGTACACAGGAGACTTAAAATGCTAGGAAGAACTTAAAACAATGCATTTAGCAGAAGACCTTGTTTATTTACATGAATGCATGTATTCAGAAAATCTTTTCATTGACAGTGATCTTAAACTTGAGTTACTGGAAGCTAACAGATTAAGGATAAGAGGAAATCCATTATGGAGCACTGCCTCTATAACTGTTATATTTTTGAATGCCAGCATCAGAGACCATCCTTTACAATATTCCATAAAAACTATCAATCAGAAATACCAAAGAAATAAAATAATGATTTATCCAGATTTTCCTTCTCATGCTAAACCTAATACTCAATTTGACACCCAAAGTGGAATGAAACAAAAAAGTTAAATATGTTTTTGCATCTAGCAACCATTTTTATCTCGGAGAAGAGATTGTATAATTGACAAGGTCATCTACTGCTATGGAATTCTTACAGGCTCTGTGCTGATCAGATGAATGACAGTATTGTCTCTTTCTTTTTCTTTAACAGTCACTGCTATTTTATGAATCTACAAGATTATTTCCAGGTTGAAGGGTGGGGGGTTGAGTGTAGCTTGTAACACTGGGAAATTGACCTATTTGTCTTCATGAAGACATGATAGTTAAAGCAATCACTTGGAATATAAGTGGTTCATATTTTTTGTAATAAGCTGGAAAATTAGAACTATATATTACTAAGTTGCGAGAAATATATATTTTACTTGATGAATAACTTTTGAGGCCTAGGAGCTGGACTGGTCTAATCTATATTAGTAGATCCTAAAAAATTGAGGCAGCTGTTATGCTTAATAACTAATTTTGTGCCTCTGAGTCAGCTTTGATCCCTGGTGATGGTTTGGGACATCACAATTTTTTTGGCAGCATTTTTGGAAGTGGTTACCAGTTTTATGGTTTTCATACATAGGTATATATTGAAGACACATATGACTGAGCAGCAAACTATTATTTTGGGGAAAAACATTGAAATGGAAGAGATTTTTCAGAAAGTTAAAAAATATCTGGTAACCCATTGACTTTTCAATGAATTATAAAGATAATACAATCTTCTAGGGAAAGCCTCTTGATTCCATGGATTTCCAACTTTACAGATGCATTGGCACCTATATTGCTAGAGATCTATCATCTATCAACTAATATTTATTTTCTCCTTCATTTTATGAGCTCAATATTACAGTACTATTAAAGCTTGAGAAAAATCTCACCAGACCAATATCTTCGCTTAATGTGGACCCTAAAATATTAAGCATTAAATATTAGTTCACTCAGTTCACTCTGAATATATAAAAAATGGAAATGTATCTGACAACATCCATTTGCCTATTTCTTTTCTTTTTATATTGTGACAAATACATTAGAATCGGCTGTTTTAATTTCATTGGACCTTGAAAAAGCCTTTGATATGGTTCAGACTGAATTCATAAAGCGTATTCTAAGATCATCTTTTGGATAACAGTTTTATATTTTCATCTTTCATACTTCTAGAGTACTGTAATTACAAATGGATTTTTTTTTACTTCTGGTCTGCTTTGATTTTTAATTTGGTTCTTAAACAATTAGCTTTCATTAGATAGTCTTAATATATTGAGATGAGGTGGCACTTGATTTTGAATATACTGTAAATTGTTCCAATACAGGCAGCGCTTGACTTACAACTATTCAGTTAATGGCCATTCAATGGTCTTATGTGACTTATGACAGGCATAGCATTTTTATAGTCATGTGATCAAAATTTGGACCCTGTCAACTGGCTACCTTCATGATGGTTGCATTTAATAACTGCAGTAGTTTGCTTAACAAACCATGGCAAAAATATTGTAAAATTGGGTGGTACTCTTAACAACTTGCTTGCTTAGCAACAGAAATTCTGGTCTGAACTATAGCTGTCAGTCGGGGATTATATGTATGCCAATGACATCATGAACATTTTGTCTCATTATGTAGAGTTATCAAAGCTTACTAATCTTGTACAACATATGATTTAAGCTTGGTTGCCCTATCAATTAGAAAAAGTCTATTTTTTGCCTTTGGGGTATACAATATCAATAGGGTACTATTGGTAAGAAAATACAATGCACTATTTATGATTTCCTAAAATAATTGGGTTTATATTTTTAAAAAAATACAATATACCACAATAAATACGTCTAAATGTTTAAAAGCAATTTCTGTTGATATAATTCAATGACAAAAACAAAATCACTGGAATAAAATTTATGTAATTAAATTGAACAGTCAATGGAGTATATTTTAAGAGATTCCAGTGTTAATTCCTATCAGATACTTTACACAGGTAGGGGGGAGGAGAACAGGTAGAAAAAAAGTACATAGCAGGCCAAAGCTCTAGAGTATCTTTAGCCAAACTGAGGTTGCAATTTGATTAACCTATCAGTTTTTCATCTTTATAATTGGGCTTTCATTCTAACGTGTATTTTTTCTGGCATGAGGTATTTTCTGAATATTACTTTTGGGGGGGCTACTTTGGAAAAGTAACTCTCTTGAAATTTTGACAGCTTTTGGGGTCCAAATGTATTAAACAAGGATCTTTGCTTCCAGACTTGAAAGCAGCTAGAATCAGTTCCTAATAGATAGCATTAGTGGTTAAATTTTGGTCCAGAATCACCTAAGAAATTGTGAGGTAGTGGAAAAGATGTTGTATTGAAATGCCTGGGTCAAATGAGGGATGAAAAACCTTACATCATGTTGATTTATAATAGTTGTTTGAAAGACTATCATTTGCCTATATAGCATCTACTTAACACTACATACAATCGAAACATATATTGACTAAACTGAATGGTCCATATGCTTTAGCAACCTGTATCCTAACATGCTTAACAGGTAGAGTTCTTGAAATAAATGCAACAATTCAATTTTTAAGAAATTTAGAAAACAGAATGAAGGTTAGCTTCAATTATAAATCTGAATGGCAGAACAAAGAATTGGGATGCTCAAAATTTTGCTGCACAATAATTTCAGGTTTTAAAACATTACTGAAAAATCAATTTTATTCATCAGAAAATGTATACTGGATCCCTCAAAGAATGTACATACAGGGATTGGATATTAGATTTATTTGTTTTGAAGAAAATTTGAAGGTTTATTCATGCATGTAATTTGATCTTGTCCAGCAATAATTTTATTTTGGTTTCAATCATAGCCTTTTATTTGTTAATGAAATTTTGGAAAGAAATATAATAAAGTGCTAATGTGATGCTGAAACTATACTCCTGAAATATGGAGTCTGTCATTTTCTGAAGAGCTTTGGCTCTACCAAGCTAAATGGAGAATAATTTACCAAAATTCTGCCCTTTGCCAATGAGAGATTGCAGATAGGCAGCCCAAGCCAAATGTATTCCCAGGCTAAATATATTCTTGAAAAAATGAAATCAGTCTGTTAAAGTCAAATTCTTTGTCTTACAATGCTAAACACAGCTTAGGGGAGGGTGGAGCAACAGGAATGATATAGTGCAACACTCACCATGTTTCAGAAGATGGGAAAAATATATTTCATTGATTGCAGCTAATATGGTTTCTGCATCAAAGAGCCTGGATTTGGAACCATGTTTGGCAGCTTCCTGTCTGGTTGCATAATATTTTCTCTTCCAGCTGGCTAGGGAACCTCTGTGATGGCAAGCTGTGAGTCCATTTCTTAACTGCGTGAATTTATTTAAAATTCATGCCTGTTTAAAAGTACCCTCTTGACTTGTCAGAAAGGAAGCTTTTAAAATTGTATTTTGTTGCCCAAAGCAATATAGGACCCTTCCATTGTCCATAAAACTGAGATTCTGAACAGCAGTTAAATAGTAACTAGAAAAAAACAGAGCCACCACAAGAAAGTTTGACCTTAGGAGCAATGGGATGGGAATTCAACCCAGCCATAATGGAAATCTCTGAGGTAACTTTAAAAGAGGCAAGGAAACCTGAAACCAGCTGTTCACACTAAGTGAGCATTGAATTTCTATTTGCCAGGGCGTTTATTAAAATCATCTCACTGAGGTCGTAAGATTTCTCTTTCTGATTAGGAAGAAAATTTGTTTGTTTGTTTATTTATTTAATTAATTTATATAGCCACCAATCTTACAAACACATGACTCTGAGCAGCAAACAACACAACAATAATTAAAAACTTCATAACAATCTAAAATAATTAAAAATAAATAAACAGATTAAGGAAACAGATTAAAAAAAATAAACCTAAGGAAGTGGTGGTGGGGGGGCAAAGATAACTTCTTTCTCATACAGGCACCTTGTAGGCTTCCCTGAAATCCCCATGGATGGTGGGAGAAAAAGATGTTTTCAGAGCCTTTCAGAAGGCTAACAGAGATGGGGTTAAACAGAATGATCTGCTATTTGTTTTTCCAGGGAAAATGATGTGCCAATTCCTGAAGCCATAAAACAGAAGTACTAAAATGGCAGACTTGTGAGAAAGATGGTTCCAGAGGAACATTTAATTGCTTGGACCATCAGGTGAGCTTTGAGATGCCTACTTTAAAAACAAGTTCATAGATTAAGTACACCAAACAGGTGTTGCATCGAGATCGGTGCAGATGGCAATACTGCCAGAAATACATCATTGCGAGATGTGAATTATCGTTTTCTAACAGGATGCAGCCATTCTTTTCATAAATTACAATCCAATGAGAATTAAACATGCTTAACCTGTGTTCAACTTTGAGCTGAAGTGAATTCCCAGTATGTGGATAATATAGTCCATTGTCAATGCTAACAGCTTTTATTTTTAAATCAATATCAAGCAAATGAATTCAGATCTGTACCAATGTCAAGTTACTATTTCCTTGCACCAGTGTCACGAATATTTCCGAAAGGATTTGCTATTCATACTTGTAAATGGTTATTTCAAAGAGACTGAAGTTCAAAGCAGTGGCATTGCAGAAATTATTTGCACTATTCTATGTAATTAATATAAATAACATAAATTTAAATAAAAGGTTTACTGTGTTTTACTTGTTATTTTTAAAAGGAAACAGAATAAATATCAATTTATGATAAAAGAAACAACTGGGTCCAGATTTATTGTATACTTATGTTTGTAAATAACCTAATTTTATTTTTTGAGATTGGTACTATGCAAGACTTTAATTAATTTTGTAGTTAATTTCTACAAAAATAGCATGAAAATCATTTATATATGTACAAGTATATTAACAGTATGAAAGGATTTTGAGACATCTCTGTCGGGAACATTACAAGGATTTTTTTAAAAGGTTAAATAATGCATTACTTGCTGCTCTTCTTTGCACTCCTTCCAGATCCTCAGCATCCTTCTTTTATTGGAGCAACAAGTACTGGACAAAGTATTTCAAGTGTGCTCTGATTACTGCACCATAGGGGAAACTACCACTTCTCTGAGTCTCAATAATATATGGTAGGACTGCACCTAGTTTTTTGGCAGCTGCATGCTGACTCATGCTTCATTTGTGGTCTATCAGGATACCCAGGTCCTTCTCATATGTGCTAAGTCATGTACTATCTAACTTATATCTAAGATTTGTCAGGCACAATCTACTTGTAACAAACTAAGCCCCATGCTGGCTCCTAGTAATTAGTTACTCTAACTCCCCAGCAACCAATTACTAATTGGCATCCAGTGATTTTCCATTGATTACTTTTCCCATTCATTTGAAGCAGTGGTGGGTTCCTCCCGGTTCGGCTCGATTCCACTGAGCCGGTAGCAGTGACGATATGATGTTCTGCCCCCCTGCCCCCCCACCCCCGGTGTTATTCTTACCTTTTATTTGACTCCACCCCCAATCTATTGCTGCCTCCTGAGTCCCAGCTGATAGCTAGAGAGGGAAAAACTGTTTAAACTCTTGCCCCGGGGCTTCAAAGGGCCACCCTACAGCTGATCAGTGTTAAAAGAAAACAAATGAGTAGACTGGTGCCTGCAAAAATAAATGGGTAGATTGGTACAGCTCTGCAAACAGTTAAAAGCCTGATAGACCAGTCCCTCTGCTAAATCCTAAATAATTGTCACATGACCATCAAGCCACACCCACAAAATAAGCCACACCCACAGAACCATTAGTAAAAAAATTTAGAACTGATTTGAAGGAATACTTATATACTGGCAGTTAGCTTGTTAAATTTCATTGTACTAATTAACCAGCAGTCTATATCTTTTTCTGAACTTCCATGGACAAGGAAGACTGCCATAACATGCAATCTAGACGGTTGCTTTGTTTTGTTTTTAGGATTCTCCTTGTTCAATGCATTTTTTATGCCTTTAACAATAATATTAAAGGCAGATAGTGACAATACACTGTAAAACCAAAACCTTCTCACAACTTTCTTTTCTACATAATCAGTGCAATAAACTGAAGCAATATACTGGCTTTACAGGGCCTCTCAGAATCCCAGTTAGGTAAGTATTATCTATGCTGTCCTGTTTCAGACACAAAAGATGCTGGGAATTTGGTATGAAAACTTCTTCCTACAGAATAAATATTCTAGGATTGAGTGAGCCTTTTCCCTATCTTAGGTGAAGAATGATATTGACCAACACATTTCATGCCACAAATTAGGGAAATGAACTAACTTTCAAAAGTTATGAAATTTGGAGATTAATTGTTTTGTGATAGAAAGGAAATTCAACCTGTAGGGCTAAATTCCAAGATTTGATCTAGATTCTAAAACCTGTTTTCAATTGGCAGATGATCAGGTAAGAGAAACTTGCAATTTTCAGAAGGTACAAAACTTCCATCTACTTCCAGAATAATTATAATCATAAAGTGCTGTAGAAGGTTGCAGAAGGATTTATGGTGAGAGTAAGATTACTTTCATTTGTTTATTTGCATAAGCAAGGCAATGGGATAACTATCCAATGACCCAAATGAAATATTGAAAAAAATAATGGTAAAACTTTCCCATTAAATGTAATACTCTGTACACTGTGACATAGATTTAATAGAATTACATGGTTCAGTGTTTTTGTAATTATACATGGGTAATCATTTAATCATAAACACCATTTAATCTACTACTTTCAGACTACACTTTGGGTCTATTGAGAAATTTATGCAATGCATTCGATTTTCCTCAATTAATAACACACTGGTAATATTTATGCTGGAAACAAGCACTTGCCATTTTTTTATCCTGTGTTCCTTTCTAAAGGTGTTCTCCCTTTGATGCCTCTCAACTATCATGCAACAGATGGAAAAGCAACAGGGTCCGGTACTCATCAGGCCCATGTTTGTTGTCTCTGGCTTGAAAATAATCTCATATGGAAAGGACGGGTTCCTCCTTAAAGACCTAAGCTAATCTACTTCCAAGGAAGGTTAACATTTCTCATCACTGTTCAAAGCAAGGGCTTGTCTCTTCATTAATGGATCAGACTATCACAGCTGTAAGACGGCTACATGTGCTCTGTGAAGCCACTCAAAAGCTAACCAAACTTTGCTTTAAATTGAAATAATTTTGTCAGCAATAATCCATATATCCAACATTAAACAAATGTGTGCCTTTGACAGAGTGCCTAAGCCAGTTTATTTAGCCAATTAGCACAAAAAAAACATTTTGATAGTGTGCCTTACAGTTTTAAGAAAGCAGACCATTATTACATTTTAACATGCTGAAATAAATTTTTGAGAGGACAAGAAAATAAACCTGTGTGTAGAAGAAATATAAAATCAGACAGACAGGTGTCAAATAAGTATGGCATGTGTCATTGGCTACTAGATGGTGCTATTGTATGTTGCAGGTTATATAAATGAGTGTGTGCACAGAGAGAATGGAATTTTTTACCTGCTGATTGACATATTTTCAGATCGGAATTTTAAAAACCTGCATAACATGTCAGTAAAAGGGAAAAATAACTAACTATAACATTTATTCATTGTTATTTCAGTTAGTTGAAAAAATGTTCTCCCACATACTATACAAGACTTTATTATGTGACTAAATGTCTAGACCAGTGTTTCTCAACCTTGGCCCCGGG
>JANHZT010003320.1:354704-373172 GCA_032468215.1 Stegonotus admiraltiensis | reverse complement strand
GGATCCTCCGCAACTCCGGGGGCAGTTCATTCCAGAGGGCAGGGGCGCCCACAGAGAAGGCCCTCCCCCTGGGTGTCCCCAGCCAGCACTAACTGACAGCACCCCGAGGAGCCCCTCTCTGTGGGAACGCACTGCTTGGTGGGAGGCTATTGGTAGCAGAAGGCAGTCCTGTAAATATCCAGGCCCTATTTGAAAGTCTGTGTATTGAAGTGAAAAAAGTGTGCATGTAAATCTCTGGGAAGATTAACCATGAAAACAAATGGAAGACTAGGGTATAATTACGCTACCAAAATACAGATACGTATACAAGATTATTTTTTTTACTACTCAGATATAATTTGAACTAAACACTTATGATACAATTTATTTCCCTTTCAAAAAGCTATTAACCCCCCCCAAACCTTTATTTTATTATCTTCTTAGTGAAGGTGATAATGTAATAATAGGATAGTGTTTCCTAATCTTGGCGAATGTAAGATACTTGGACCCCAGCCAGCATTCTGAAGTCTATATATCTCAAGTTGCTAAGATTGAGAAAGAACAGGAAAAAGGGGATCCCCAGATTGTGCCAACCTTCTTGGAGTGCAGGTATGTTAGCATCCAAACAGCAACTTACAATCAGAATTGAGACTGGAATTTCCTTAATAAGTTATGTTATTGCAGTCTGAAGTTGAATCACTATATGACCAGACCTGCTTTTATGACCATTTTTACAGAGGACTTAAGTCGAGTCACCATAATCATTAAATAAATCATGTACTTCAGCAAGTCCAGTTTCCCCAATGGTGTATTTTGCCATTAATATTGCAGTCATACGACTGCAGAATAGTATTGAAACCCATCATAAATGTGTTTGGCCTCCCTCCCAGGTAAGCCAGAAATGAAAAACGACTAGATGAATTAATTTTAGCTGAATGCAAGGCGGTATTAACAAAATCTTGCAAGTCTGATTTCACTTGTCCAAATTCCCAGTCCTTGAGAATGCAGAAACAAACATGCTCTGGAAGTGTTTGATACGGGTTTATTCAAGCCTGAGGTCTGCTACAAATGAATACGTAGCAATCTGTTGCAAAGCTACCATCTCCCAGCACTCTATATAGGTGGGGCCATGCCCCTCTGGTCCATCCATGCAACCAACATTCAGTGTCGGCATTCAGTTCCGAGTTAGCGGTCCACCATCTGGCGCTTAGGCGACTGGCCTCTGTCCGGCTTCCGACCGCTTCACCCCGCACACTGGGCCAGCCAGCTGGGTCCCAGAAGGTTGCCTGTCAGCTGTGCAGGCGAGAATGCCACCATTGCTTCCCTTGCTGCCGTATCTGCTGCAGCTGGAGCTGATGCCATCCCAGACGGGCACCTCGTCACCATCCAGGTCTCCGCTGCGTCATTGTTTCTGCCTTTCCCCCTCCCATCCAGATATAGCAAGCCAGTCGGGGCTTGACATCTGAAAGTGCAAACATCCCACTGCCACTTTTAATTGCTTGATCCCTTAGGGTGAGTCCTTTTTAAATTTCTTTCTCTGACCTTCAAGTCACTGGGGGCTCCTGCCTCTCTTGCCTGATTGATTCCTAAGCAGCAGCATCCCCTCTTTTCCCACAGTTATCCATACATTCCATTACAACCATCTGAATTATAATCACGTGATTGTGGGATGTGATATGATGGTTTGTGATGGTCATGTGAAGTTAGGTTTTCATTTGTTGTTATAATTTCAAACTGTTGTTAAACAAATGGTTATAAGTCGAGCACTACCTATATTCTGTGAATGGAAAAGTGTCTCATGGCAGCCATTTTGTAGCTCGGCAAGTCTATTCAAAATTTCACTGTACCTGAGCCAAAAAAGCTGCTATTCTTGTAAATGAACATATCTGGAAAAGAATACACAGAGAAAGCATGTCTAGAATAGAAGCACAACTTTTTATTCAGGAAGCTAAATGGGGACTAGATTTGGGCTAAAAAATTAAAATGAGCATTTCTGTAGTGGCTGTCCAGATTTTTGCAAACCATATGTTAATAATAAATACCATGAACTTTAGTGTCCTATTAAATTATTTTATCCATTTTGTGCTACCTGCATGAATCTGCAAAAAAGTTTGGTTTCATGAGTTTACTATGGCAACAATTCAAAATTTGCCACTGATTTCTAGCTTGGAAAATCACAAACTGTATTGGGTTACAATGGCATATAAATAATACTGCAGTGCATACCATCAATCCCACTTAACAAAAATGCTGCAGAAAATCTGGCTGTGTTCTTCATCCTGTAACACTGAAAAAGTTGTTATAGAAATTTGTAATGTTACAGTTATTTTTTCCTTTACCCATCAATGAAAAATCTTACTTTCTCATTAATAAAAGGCTACTCCCAACTTCATTACTGCTAAATGTGTGTGTGTGTGTGTGTGTGTGTATACACATACACACACACACATATACATACATACACACTCTCAAAATAATAACAGGGCAAAAATAATACAATACATTAATAAACAACATAGGAAAGAATATGAATATTAACATGTTTAAAATCTATTTATCTTTTCATGAGGGATCTATCCTGACAAGCTGTTTTGTTTCCAATATATTATGATATAAAACATTTTGACCTCAGAGAAATCTACATGTAGGCCTGTTTTCAAATATGAAAGTTGCTAGTAAATGCTCTATTACTGAGTTTCACATTGTTTTATGAGAGAAATGACTGGATATTAAAAGTATATTTATTTATTTACATCTATTCAGACAGAACAGATGGAAGCAAACACACAGGTCTAGCTCTCTGAGTACTATAAATATTCTCCCTGATATCTTGAGAAGCCTCTAGCAATTTTTTCAACAAGTTTCATATTGTAGCTGTTTATTCTGTTTTCCTGACAATATGATAAATGGAGTGGCTCTCTTGTGAAATTCAAAAGTGCCAACTACTAACACTTTCCAGTTTGCATATTACAATCTCTGTCTTTAGCTTTCTAAAAACAGAAGGTATGTCTATCACAAATGGCAAGCGTGGATTTCTACGGAGTTTGTACTTCGATTGAATCATAAAATCAAAGGATTGGAAGCAACCTTAGAGGCCTTCTAGTCCCTGTCCATGGCAATAATCCCAAACAAATGGTTGTCCACTCTTTTCTTGAAAGCCTCCACCAATATTTGACCCAGAACTTTGGGAAGCAAGCTGTTCCATTCGTTAATTGTTCTCAGTGTCTGGAAATTTCTCCATAGTTCTAGGTTGGACCTCTCTTTAATGAGGACAAGAAACCCCTTGTTTCTTGTCCTACCCTCAGGAGCTTTGGAGAATAAGTCGACCCTCACCTTTCTGTCACAGCTCCTTGTGTACCAGAAGACAGCCATCACGCCACCCCTAATTCTTCTCTTTGTTAGACTAGACATATCTAGTTCCCTTAACTGCTCCTAGTACGGTTTATCCTGCAGAGCCCTTATTATGTTAGTTGATCTTCTTTGTACTTTTTCTAGGGTCTCAGCATCTTTTTTGTATCATGGTGACCAGAATTGGACTCAGTATTCCAAATATGGCCTCACTAGTGCAGTATAAAGGGGTACTTTCAACTCTCATGATTTTGATGCTATTCCTATGTTGATGCAGCCTAGGACTGCATTGGCTTTTTTGGCAGCTGCAGTACATTGCTGGCTCATACTTAAATAATAATCTACTAGGAAACCTAGATCTCTCTCAGTTACTACTGTTGATTCGGGTATCACCAGTAGTGGGTTGCCCCTGGTTTGGACCGGTTCACAAGAACTGGTAGTAAAACCAGCGGGAGGCCCTACCCACTGCCCCAGATGTTGTCATTGTTGATATGCGCAGAAGCGAAGCAAGTGCGTGTGATCTCATTGCAAACTGGTAGTAAAGGTAAGTAGAACCCACCCCTGGGTATCACTTATTCTATTATCTGTGGATTTGTTTTTTCCTGCCTAAGTGCAGGATCTTCTTTTTCTCATCACTGAACTACATCTTGTTAGCTATGGCCAAATGATCAAGTCTGTCAATATCTTTTTGACTCTTGAGCCTATCCTCCAAACTTGTAGCAATTCCCCACAACATAGTGTCATCTGAAAATATGATGAGCTCACCTTCTATCTCCTCATATGGATCATTGATGAGATATTGAAGAGCACTAGCAATAGAACAGAACCTTGAGGTACCCCACTGCATGTCTCTCTCCATATAGATGTAGTGTAGTTCTATTGAGAACTACATGCTGAGTGTGGTTGGTCAGCCAACTGCGAATCCATCTGGTGATGGTACTGTCTATTCCACATTGTTCTATTATCAAGTAACAGGTTGTGGTCTGCTTTGTCAAACAATTAACTGAAGCCTACGTATACCATATCTACAGTGTTTCCCTGATCCACTAATTTAATCATTTTATCAAATAAGTCAATATGGTTTGTCTGGCATATCTTTTTAACAAAGCCATGCTGATTTTTGGTAATCACTTTTTCATTTCTACATGCTCACAAATCTGCTGTTTGATTATCTTTTCCAGGCTTTTCCTGGGAATTGATGTCAAGCTAATAGATCTGTAGTTTTCTGGATCCACCTTTTTTCCCCTTTTTGAAGATTGGAACCACATCAGCTCTTTTCCAGTCCTCTGGCAGTTCCCCAGTGCTCCAGGTCCTCTGAAAGATTATGTTCAATGGTTCTGAGATCACATGCTTCAAAACACTGGGATGTTGTCATCCATCTGGTCCTGGTGATTTGAACTCATCTAGGGTGCATAGGCATTTTGTTAACAAACTTATTGACTATTTTGACCTGCATTCCTGTTCTATCTTCCAGTGATGCTTTTGGTAAGTTATTTTTTTTTCTTTTTTGCATGAAAGCAGAGGCAAAGAAAGTATTAAGCAGTCCTGCCTTCTCCCTACTGCCCATATCCTTCTTGCCAACTTCTCCCATTAGTGGACCAATCATTTCCTTGACTTTTTTCTTGTTCTTTACATATTGAAAGAAACTTTTTTTTTGTTATTTTTGGCATTTGTTGCAAGTCTTAGTTCATTCTGAGCCTTAGCTTTCCTGACTCTATCCTTGCATATTTGAGCTGTTTGCTAGTATTCCGGTTTGGTTATGTTTCCCTCTTTCCATTTTTTATACTTAGCTTTTTTCTCTGTTTGTTAGAGAATTCTTTATGCAGCCATGCTGGTTTCATCTGGCGTGTCTTGTTTTCTTTCTCTGTGGTATTGCGTTTGACTGGAGTTTTATTATCTCATTTTTTGACTTTCTCAAACTTCCTAAATTGTATTTCCCTTTGGGATTTTCATCCATCGAATCTTTCTTAATCTCTCTCTTGGTTTGTTTAAATCAACTCTGTTAAAGTATAAAACATTACTTTGCCTTGGGTCTGTATTATGTTGAATTTTAGTATGACATGTTCACTCTTCCTAGGGTCCCTATAACTTCTACCCCTTCTGTCATTTTATCCCTATTGGTAAATTTTTTTAAAAAATATTTTGTTTACTCTTCTACATCCCACCTGGTGGAAGCTCTGGAATAGAACTTCTAATATACCACAACAATTCTCTAAAGTCTTTTTTTTATTTCTGCAATCATTTAAGATTAAGTCATAGTGGAGTGAAGTGAGCTAAAGAACATCCCTATAAAAGGGTACCATTATTATCATATATATTTTAGAGATTGGAATGAACCCTTCATTCATTTAACTTTTTTCCTCTCTGGCTTTTCAATTTATAAGCCTCTAGCACAACAGCTCATGCAATCAGAGGTAGGTTACATATCTCTGCAATTCTGATGGCCCTTGTAATCTTGTATGCACCTTCAAAAAACTCTTTAAAAACCTTTCAGTGCTAATGAGCCAACTTGTACTTCACTTCTAAAGAGGGAATGGATTCCAGTACTGTGACAAGAAGCTTGACAACAACAGTAGTAACTACAAGAAGGCTACAACAGCATGGCAGCAAATACTGTAATTAGATTTTTCTGTCACTATGTGCCATTTAGTGGTCATTTGGAGTTCTGTAACCCAGATATGGTAGACTTAGCAGTGCACATTACATTTTTGAAAGCTACTATTACTGCTCAATATGTGTAGCCAACACTATTCTCAGATGTGAGATGTGAATGCCTAGACAAAGTTATGGGCTCGGAGTCTTTGGTCAAATATGCTTTCCTGCTGGCAGATGCTTCTTCAACTCCAACACTGACAGGACAAGACACTATATAAACAGAGAGCAAACCCCACATCCTTCTGGCATTGAAGATGGTACCTATTTGGGTAATTAAATTCTGCAAGAAAGCAACCAAGCTCAGAGAGCACCAAGGACTTAACTTCTTTGACTGCCAGAGGACTATTTTCCTATCTAGATTAATGCTATTGAGTCCAAACTAGTCTTCTTCTTGACTTGGGTTATCATAAAGTCAAAAAATAAATGAGATAGAATACGTCATTCAGAGACGTCATAAGAAAAAGTCAGGATTTCAAGGGGACTTTGATGTTGGTCACTCCATGTACTGTTTTACTGTATTTTCTGAGATATTAAAAATTCTCTCATTTTGCCTCTTCCGTGACAGCATCCAGGATTAAAATATCTTCATTATATAAAGCATTTTGATTCCTTCACTTACGTTGCCATCACTGTGACAATTTCTGTTGTTGCTGTGAAAACACTGTCAAATGATTACCGTATATCCCAGGTTATTACAGTTTCATATTTTTAATATGGAACATTAATCATCATCATCATCATCATCATCATCATAATGAAGCTGACTAAAAGAAAGTGATATCTAGAAGAGAGAACTTTCTTTTATTTAAAAGACTGAGTCAAAATCAAAATAATTTCTACAGTTTCTTCCATAAAGATTGCTTTGTTTAAGATTGGTCTGGTAAGAAAAATGCCCTTCTGACCATAACCATCTCTTTTGGCATTGTTGATGAAATTGTATTGTATCCCAGCCCTTCTGAATCCAGTTTAAACCTGCCCTAACAATTGTCAGATATAGTAGCAAAAGGAGGAGTTTAAGTTTATAAGACTAGAGGGAAACTAGTAGCTTGCTCTCCCTGGCCACTAGTTATGCCCAGAGATGAGTCAGCCAATCAGTGCTCACTTTTAGTCAATAACAGACAACCTCATACTGCCCTTAGAAATGAGCCCAAACACAAAGAGAGAGATTTCTTTTCCCCTTCACAGAAATAAAAGAGAATACACTGAAGGGTCCTTGATGCTCTATGAGCTTGGTTGGGGTTTTTTGCAGACCTTTCTTGCAAACTAGGTAGTGTCATCGGTGCATTGATAATGGTACCTAGTTTAGGTAATGAAATGTCTACAAGAAAACAATTAAGATCAGAGAGCACAAAGAACTCTCATTTTAACCCTGAGCTACAAATATGCTCCTTGGTCAGAGAATACACTGTTAGCTTTTCAATGTTTCTTTTTTACTTTGATTGAAAATTTAGTCATTTCCCAAGGAGAAGAGAAGAGAAGAGAAGAGAAGAGAAGAGAATTCACAATTGGCCAAGTGTGATTGGATACACAAGGAATTTGTCTTGGTGCATACTTGGTGCAAACTCCTAATGCCTATAATTATGCTGGAAACTAGGTCCCTTTCAAGATATCTTACTATTTAACATGCACTTCTTGTTGCTTTAAAGCACCATTTCCATGTCTCTGATATAATACAACTGGTAAACATAGATAGCAAAATAGCTTGCAATCATAACCCTGCAGTAATGACATTATACAATTAATAGGGGGTTGGGAGTTTATTTTGAACCAAAACTACAGTTGCCTTCATGTAGAAGACCTCCATGGAGTAGAAGACCAATGGTATGGGCTTTACTTCACTCGGGTGACTCAAAAGTAAATGTTTACATGTTTTTAAACTTTTAAAATGTTTAAAAATGAGTCCACACAGTGATCCATAAGGTGTTGTTTCATGAACTAGTCCCTTCTGTGATGAGTGTGGGGTCCTTTGTAGCACCTATTGACAGTTAACATCAGCCAAACTATATTTTCAGACCCTTTAGAAAAAGGACATACTCATGTCACCAGTTACCAGGATCTTATTATAATATGTAGTGGGCATGTTCAGAAGCTAAAAACTATTGGAATAAAATTAAGACATGGGTAGAAGAAATGACACAACAAGGTATTGATTTAAAACTAGAGCTGTTCCTACTGGGTATCCTTCCAGAGAAAACCAGCAAAGAAAATACTTATTTGATTATACATGTAATAACAGCTACAAGGATTGTTTTTGCACAAAATTGGAAAGCAGAGAAAATACCTCTGGAAGGAGAAGTAATTAAAAAAAATTAGACTGTGCAGAAATGAATAGATTAACTTTGATGATTACAGAAAGAGAGGATTCAGAATACTTTAAGATATGGGATCAATTTTACCATTTGTTAGAAAAGGCATATAGATAAGTAAATTAATAGCTATGTAAAAATGGTATAATTAAAATATTGTAATTTTGGAGAAAGGTAAAAATGAAGACAGAAGAAATAACACCACCCCCCCCAAAAAAAAGATGAAGTCATGGAGAAAACACTGAGAGGTCACACGGAAGGGAAGATTGATGTATTAAATGTTTGTTTGTGTATAAATTTTTTTTATTTTTTTACTTTTTCAAAAAAAAAAGAAAAAGAAACAGGACATACTCCTAGGCAGTGATACATCTTTCCTATCTTCCTAGCTCTTAGCCTATTCAGTGATAACATTTATCCATCTCTAAACATGTTATCTTTAGAGATCTAGGAGGAAATCTTGAGATATACATTATCCCTGGGGAATGCAAAAAGAAATGTAAACGATACTGATCAACTCTCTGAAATGTCAAAACAAGGAGGTACACGTTGAGAGTGAGTTAAGATAAAATGCATAAGTTAGGTTTAATAATAATTAAATAATGAATGAATGTTTAATTTGTCTAATATAATTGTATGATTTATATTGTCAAGATATCCATCTAAGCAAATGAAAGAAAAATGAATTGTTAACTGGATAGGATTTAAGATTTAAGTAACAGGTTTTTGGGGACAATGGTATAGTTATACAGATAGATTTGAGGGAAATATCTGTTTAAAATATTGAGTTGTGTTAATTGAAAATAAGATTTGTTAATGATTTGTTTCAATTTGTGACCAGAGCAAAAGCTTCGTTTTGAAAAGATGTGTTCTATTTTATTTTATTTTATTTTATTTTTTGTTTAAAAAAAATCAACTCTCTGAAATGAATTGTCCCCTGCCATGCCTAAAAGTTTGTTAGATACAGTATTTGAAGTAAGTATCATCATATACATGTAAAACAAATAAATAAAAGGATTCTGGAATATGTATCTTTGGAGTTGTATCGCATAATTTCATCCTAGCCAATCATGAAGAATGGCAATCCCCTAACTGCAATACTATACTCATTTGAAACTGATACTAATTGACTTAACTATGCATCCAAATAATTCAGAGGCATTCTGAGGATATAGACCAAAAGGAAATGGGGACAAAATAAGTTAGGTATGTTTAACTTACATACCTTTGCTATGAAAACTAAGAGGGGGAAAAAAAGGAAAAGAGAACATTTTCTTTGCATACTTGATTTGATCTTTCCTTAGGTCTACTCCAAAGTCAACCATAAATATTAGTACTCCTGATTTTAGCACTGTATTGTATTTATATACAGTATATTGTATATCCTAACTTATTATCTGGGACTTTAAAAAAATAAAAGAAAAAAGAATGCAATGAATTAATTTCCAACAAAGGATTTATTTAATTTTGCATCCCAAAGATGGCCCAGAATTCATGACAGTTGGCTACTTACCATTGTGGCAGAATCATTTGTTCATAAACTTTTTTACTAAGACACATGGTGACATTATTTTTAAAAAGACTGATAAAATAAATCTTCACGCTTTCAGATTTTACTGAATCTATCAAATAGAGAGACGGTGTTAGATAAATAACACCGCAGATTCAATAATATTATTTAATTAATGTAACTTATAGCCACAATTTGGAGAAAATCAAATAAGGGACACCAATAAGGCATAACTCCAAATCTATTCTTGTTGGATATAATGAAAAAGGGGGGAAAAAGTTTCTCTTGTGCACTAAGGTATAATATGGCAAGATAAGTCTCTTTTTAGTATACAGGCACACAACATTACCAGTTCATAACTTCCACAATGAAATCTAATTTTTACAGCAATAATATAATTCTATTTCATCAAGGCTTCAGAAGGTGTCAAAATATTACAGTTGACAATGGTTACTGATATAAGAACTTTCAAATTAGATTGGACTGCTGAAAATAGAACTTAACAAAGGCTGTTCATGACTAAATGTCTTTTTAAAAATTTCTCTTCTTCCCTTTTGACTGAGAGATTAATGCACAGTGCAAAGTAATAATCAATTCTGATGACTGTAGGCAATCTTAGCATAGCACAAGTTAAATTAGCCAATAACTGTTTAATTTAAACAAAACGCAATAGAGACATAGAGGGAGAGCTTTCCTGGCTCCCAATTCTCTGCAGTAATTTACTTCATAAATTAATGGGCCAGATCAATCTATCTAATTCTAAACAACCAACAGACAATCATTCACCAATGTTATTAGTTTTGCATCAGGCCCTAAGTTCAAGTATTAATCTTCTTAATAATAGCTTCATTATACTTTTATAATATCCACTAAAAACAAAACATCTGAAATTACGATAAAGATTTTGCCTCTTAATTTGTCTCACCTGAGACTCTTATGCAATTTTCTGTCATTTGCTTCCTGAAGTTCTGGGTATTTTTTTTTTTCATCATTATCAATTTAGGGAAAAAAATACAGGGAAAAAGAGAACTAATCCAGGCTTACTGTTTTTTTCTAGCAGACCAACAGATTCCTTCTTTCCATGCCATTCAAATGGCTTTGAAACATTTCTGATACCAACTGTCTAATTATGAAAGGATTTTGACAATATGAATTGTTTTGTTTTGAACACCTTAGAAAACAGTCTGTTGTGAAGCTTTGCAATAGGGACACAGCTGTTCTAGTGGAGAGAATTCTATGGATTCTATGCTTGTAAAGCTCCCCTGAGACTCTGAAACTCATAAAACAAAGTTTCTGAATATTTTTGGAATCCAGAGGTATATAAACAATCAGTCAATTTTCTTTCTTTCCTCTCCCATGGCCATTATTTCCACTTTTATCATGTTTCTATGTTCTTGAAATAAGGCCCTTCCACACAGTGGCTTTGCACTACTCCAAAACTGACTCTGTGTGACTCCATGCTGTAATTTGTGCTCACATACTGGGGCCGTTTATTTTTGTCTCAGCGGTGATTTTTTTTTTTTGAAACTATAGCATAACTTCTTTAAAATGCAGCAGAAAACTGTCTGCACTGCAGTTTTAGGCAGCTTCAATTTATGACACCATGTGAAAACTTTCTTCATATGACAAGCACAATATTCTATTTTCTAATCATACTGGTTTTTTTCTTTTTCTTTCTAACTTTACCATCCTTGGCTCAAGAAGTAGTGGATTCTAGGTTGGGTGGCTTTCTTTCAAAAATGCTGGAGAAGTGGATTTCTGAACAAGAAGATCTCCAATTATTTTCCAACCGTTACATTCTATGATTCTATATCTTTACAAAGCAGGATCATGCCAGAGTTGGGATTATTTTCTTTATCAAACAGTATAAGAACCTGAACTTCAAGTTGACAATAAACATCTGTTCTGTGTATATACATTTGCACATTTTTTAAAGGAAATACAGAAATGCTTTGTGTGTCTGCACGTGTCAATGTAGTATGTGCTGTTATGCCAACAGTGCAGTCAGAAATGTTTCTTTTTGGTAGCTGTATTGAATCAGGCTGAGGTGGTACAGCATCCCCAAATTCAAGCACACCCACACTGGTATTTTCTTCTCTCTGAATGACAACAGAAGCACATTATGGATGGCGAGGGAAAATCAGTCAGGACAGAGAAGCAAAATTCACAATAGTATTCAAAGGCCATTAATAAGATTAACAAGGGCTGCTGGATGGGAGGTAGGTTACTGTTTATGAAGCAAACTGAAATAATATGTGTAAAAAGAAAGATTTTAATTGTATCTTAGATACTACTAGAAACATTAGGACAGGCAGACACTGGTAAGGGAGGAAAACTATTAAAATGAGAAGTGACCACTGAGAGAGTCATAACCTTAAGTAAGGGGCAGCTTAGTGGAGAGGAAATCAGAACTTTAAGTAGCATGGGGCCTAACAGCGGGAAGGCATGAAGCAAATAATGAGGCCATATGGCCCTGATTAGATTATCTGAGTATGAGTATGTGCGTTTCCCCCCTGCTGGAGTCATATTTTATTCCTTATCCTTTATGAATTCGTTCCTTGCATGAATGGATTCTAATCATCAAATCCATGCTGATTAAGTGTATGTTATATTTATAATGAATAAAGGCTTAATATGGCATGGTTGGATCAAGTAGCTGAGATGTACAGAGAAAGTGATATGTTAATCATTGTGGCTCAGACCCAAATCCATTTGAAATTTGAATGCCCCGTGGCTTCCATTAATGGGAAAAGGAAATGAAATTATGAACGCTGACAAGTGCTAACAAACGTAGTGTAATGCAGCCCAAATTGAATAGATTATTTACTCATTCCTATGAACAATTCAGTGACACTCCTGTTTGTTAGGAAATCCATGAGACGGTGTGTAGGAGATGATCAAGCACAATAATTCAAAGCACTACTCAAGCTAAAATTAATAATGAGCCTGTAATTCAAGGCATGGTTATCTAAAGCTTGTCAGTCACAACTAATTTCTCCATTGGTTTCTGTAACAAGCTAGATTAGGGCACATGGTTGAATTGTGCCCTAATCTAGTTTGTTAATCTAGCTTCCAGCTGCTTTTTTCCCTCAAGAAGACAAATGCCAAATTGCATTCACATGGTGACTCCAAAGCTTCTGACTTTCCATTTCCAAGGAGTAAGCTAAATTACTTCTCTCACCATATTTACCTTGGTTGTATTACATGCAAAGAATAGCTTTGGCCCTCTAGTACTGAGGCTGATTTTCTTTAGCTCAAGATGACATAGTGTTCTCTCATCCCATTTTCCCCACAAAAACCTCCCTGTGAACTTGGTGTAAGGCTGAGAGAGAGAGTAACTATCCCAAAGCCACTCAGTTGCTTTCCACGGCTGAGGACAGTATGGAACCTGGCTATCCCTAGTACTTGTCTAACACTGCACCACTTTAGCTGTTAATGACAATTTGAATGTCAAAAGTGAATTTTAAAAAGAATCATGTTCAGAAACAGACTCCATTGGAGATGAGACTTGTAAAGCATTTTTCTCCTGAAAACTCCATGTTGTTTTCATAGATTCTATTGGTTTATCATATCAGAGGAAAACAGAGATGAAATTTAGCAGGTTCTGACAGGTACTGGAGAACCGGTAGCGGAAATTTTGAATAGTTTAGAGAACTGGCAAATACCACCTCTGGCTGGCCCCAGAGTGGAGTGGGAATGGAGATTTTGCAATATCCTTCCCCTGCCATGCCTACCAAGCCACACGCACCAAGCCATGCCCACAGAACCAGTAGTAAAAAAATTTGAATTTCACCACTGGAGGAAAAGCTCTCCCACCGTTACTGAGTTTGGAAACCCCTTGATCCTATCCTACAACAGGTCTCATTTCCCCTATTTATTCTTTTCTCTTATTACCAAGAAAATCTGACAAGCCTGACTTTTCTTAAAATCAGCCCTTTTGAATGATTAAGATTTGAAATCCCACAGGACACTTTCACTGTAGTAAACTTCATTGAGATTTAATGTCTAAGCCAATCATACGTGCACAGGCACTGAGAAAATACTTATGTTAGAACTATTTGGAGTCTTTCCCTAGTTGTATCTAATTATAGTACAAACTGTACTGTACAGTACAAACATCCTTCGGTCACCTATTTTTTTCAGCTGTGTCCCCATGATGTTGCCTTCCTTTGATCCCTGAGCCATGATTGATCCTTACTTATACAGTATATGGTGTTAAATAAGCAGCATTTCACCTTTTCATTTTAACAGCATCCCTAGGTAGTTTCAAGAAGTATAAAATCTTGTGAGGAGGGAAATGAAGTACAGGTAGTCCTCAACTTATGACCAGAATTGAGCCCAGAATTCAAATTGCTAATTGAGGCTAATTGAGTGAGTTTGCTCCATTTTACAACCTTTTTTACCACAGTTGTTAAATGAATCACTGCAGCTGTTAAATTAGTAACATGGGTGTTAAGTGAATCTGGCTTTCCCACTGGCTTTGCTTGTCAGACGGTTACAAAAGGGGATCACATGACCGCAGGACACTGCAACCGTCATAAATATGAGTCAGTTGCCAAGCCTCTGAATTTTGATCATGTGACCACGGAGATGCTACAATGGTTATAAGTGTGAAAAATGGTCACTTTTTTCAGTGCTGTTGTAATTTTGAATGGTCACAAAATGAACTCTTGTAAATTGAGGACTACCTGTAATCCTTGATTTATGACCATTAGTTTAGCAATTGTTCAAACTTACAATGGCACTGAAAAAAGTCATGACTGGTCCTCGCCCTTAAGGCTGTTGCAGTGTCCCTGAAGTCACCTGATTGCAGATGCTCTCCACAGGCTTATATTTATGATGATTGCAGTGTCCCAAGCAGTGGTGGGTTGCCCCCCGTTCGGACTGGTTCTATAGAACTGGTAGTAAAACCGGTGGGAGGCTCCACCCACTGACCCTGATGTCATCAGAATCGATCTGAGCATGCACAGAACGAAGGTGCACATGCTTGCTTCGTGTGCACATGCGCGCGATCCCACTTTGCTTGCACACATGCACAATCCCATTACAAACCGATAGTAAAGGTAAGTAGAACCCACCCCTGGTCCCAAGGTAATGTGATTGCCATTTGTCACCTTCCCAGCCATTTTTAGACAAGCAAAGTCAATGGGGAAAGGTAGATTTGCGTAATGATTGTGTGATTCACTTAAAAACTAAGACACAAAAAGGTGTCTTTTATCTGCAGTGATGTGATACTCATTTAACACCATTCTGATTAGCACGAGAAGTTCTACACCCAATTGTGGTTGTAAGTCGAGGACTATCTATAACTACATTACTGTGACCTGGAACAAAGGTTCTAGATCAGTTTTGTTTTTTGTTTACTTTTTGAGCCTGTAGGATCTATTAATTTAAAAAAATATATGTATTTTCTGGAATTTTTGATCAAAAGCCAATGCTATGAAGTGTCGTGAATTGAAATACCCCCTGGGAGGTGTTTGACTTCTGAATGTCAGCTGACAAGCCCTGTTTTTCTAATATATTCAAAAAGGTTTTCCGCTTTGAGTCTTATAGAAGTCCATCAAGTTCTTGTAGAACCTTTGACTTCTATGCAACAGTTTGAAAAAAAGTCTGTTCTAGAGGCAGGATAGGGTTCAGCAATGGAGATAGCAAATTTCATGTGCATAGAGTTTTCTGTTAACTGAAGGATTCAGAAGAAAACACTTGTGGAGAAAGGCCCTTAGAACCTGCAGTATTCTGATTTCATATGTGTTTTTATTAGCATTTGGTTTTGCGAATGGTTTGGGACAGCATGACTATCATGGAAAGTCCAGAAAAACTACAGTAAAAACTTGCTTTTATTGAGCACTTGTGTGTTATGCAAGCATCAGAAGTACAGCTGAAGTTTGGAGCAAGAATTATTGGAATACTTTCCTTTTAACAAGCTACTGTAAGCTAAATCAGGCAACAGAGGATAGAAGGCACCTTTGGTCTATAGATCTGCAACATAGATTCTCTAGATCAGGGGTGTCAAACTCAAGGCCTGGAGGTCAGATCCAGTCTAGGGGGTGTTTAGATCTGACCTGCGGGGCTGCCCTGGGAACAGCAAAGGACCAGACTGCAGTGCCTCTATGAGCAAAAAACAGACCTTGGAAGGGCTGCGTGCGTCCCTCCCGAGCTCTGTTTTCACTGGCAGAGGGTTTCAAGAGGTCGGTGCAGCCAAAAACGGAGCTCAGGAGCCTGTTTTCACTGGCAGAGTGCTTGGGCTGCCACAGGTGCCCCTGACACGAGTGACTTCGAGCTGGCCACGCCCACCCAGTCCTCAGAAGTCAAACACAACCCTGATGCAGCCCTCAATGAAATCGAGTTTGACACCCCTGCTCTAGATCTATAGTATATTTTGTTTTAAATTTGTTATGGAGAGGATTTATCATTTAGTAATTTTTAAAAGATGATTAAATTAATTCAAGGATAAATCTAAATTTTAAAAAATTAAGCCACGTTGAGCAAGGAGAGTGGGTAGTGTAGGAAGAAAAAATCCAGTTCCAGTTCCAAGCTGGGAATAAAATGGAGGCTGATTGGAAAGAAAGATTCTGTTTACTGGTGAACAGAACCAACATACACACAGCGTGCAGTTCTGGGACAGTTGACAACATGGAGTTGAGAGTAGGTGGGTTTTTATACCTTCTTTGGCTTTTGTATTTGAGATTCCTGTTCCTGTGCAAGAACATGTCCTTTAATATTTAAATAGCTGTTGTCTATGGGATCATGGCAAAAGGGGAAGTGCAAATTCTAGGTGTTGGTCTGATCTAATCTTGTCTTGTCTAATTGCTTATCTGGAGTTTCTGTCTGACCCAGTGTTTCTGAATGGATTATTAAATCTGTGTTTCTAAAAGCTGGCCTCTTCAGTTTCTGCTTGGAGCAGAGAGACTGGTGCTGGTTTCTGCCTCCCTTAAGATTTTTTTCCATTTCTCCTTTAGGGGGAAATATTCTGTCCTGCCTTTTTAATATCCCCCAAAATATTTCATTCTCTAGGAGAGTGGGTGTGTGCTGACTGTCTACAGTAGGCACCAAGAGAGGGAATATTGGTGTGAGGTGATCTATTCTGAGTATTATAACTATAATCAGCCAGCCAGCATGGAAATGTTGTTCCCTAGAGTCAATTCTGTTATTCATATTTGGTGCATCAGTCTTTAAAGAGGAATATTTCTTCAACATTGGTCCAGAAACAGGGAAATTTATTAAACTTGGTGGGATCAACGAAAGGGTTGGGGGGGGCGTCATAGTGGAGCCCACCGATACAATACTGTCCATCTTTGTATTTGGAGCTGCAGGATCTGAATATGTACCTGAATATGTACTCAGGCATATTATTTAGACACTAAGCCTAGCAAGGCGAAAGGGAGAACTGGATTGACTTCTGACTGATAGCAGATTGGTGCCCTTATTCAGAGAGAGTGAGAAGCTGCCAATGAGGTGAATTAATTAAATTATACTTGTAATTTAGGATACAGGCAAATGCAATTTTAATTTTTCACAACATTTTGATATAGATAGGCAATGCATATCTCTGACCATGTAATTAATATTAATTTACATACATTGTATAATTCCAAATATATGCTATAGCCATATTTTCTCAGTTTTGTAAACCATAAAATTGAAATTATTTTTAAATGCTTAATCTAATTGAACCTGATATAAACCTGTTAAACATAATTGCTTAGCTACTGAATGCCTGTTAAGCCTTGTAAAGAATATAACAAAGCCATATTAATTGTGTTCTTAGTTGCATATTTATATCCAAGTCAAATATTAGAACATGAAAAGACCTTTCCTTTGGAAAACATTTTGCATATTAACATGTTGCCAGCCAAGCAGAAAATTAGTAACTCCAAGCAATTAATTGTAGGCCTTTAAAACAGACACAAAACCCAACAATTTTTGAATAATAAAATATTTACAGTAAAGCACTGCCAAACTTGCCTACTCTTTAATATAATAAGTACAGTCCAAAAGTGTAAATGATCTAACATGCTAAAATGCTCAGCAGTCTCTGGCAAAAATCCAACCATGATTGAAATCTGAGAAAAACAAAATATATGCAATTGTTAATCACTCTGGAAGCTGAAGTGGAATAGAGAGTAGTACTGAAGTTTGGCCCTTTGGTAAAACATAAGCTTTGAGTACAGTCAGTCCCAGTTTGACTTTCCAGCATTTCAAGTGTATCTAAAACCATGATTGAAAACTTGAATAACTGCTGCCAATCAGAATACAAAAGGATGCATGGTTCAGTGATCCTGACTTGGTGTAAGACAAGCTGATCTACAAGAGATGTAAGATGCACAAACCACAATAGGCAAAAGCGAGGGGGGCGGGGGTGTTCTTTATTCCTCAAAGTAGCTAGAATTTAAGAACAAAAGGAAGCAAACCCTTTGCTCACATATGGATGCCATTCCAGGCTTCACAGCTTCTTATGTTAGAAAAAAACAATTGAAACAACAAATCCAATGAAACATCTTTTTGACAACCCCGATATTTTAAAAAGAGAAATAAATTATTATTATTATTATTTATGTTTATATACCGCCCTTCTCCCGAAGGACTCGGGGCAGTAAACAGCCATGATAAAATACATAAATATAAAAGTTAAAAAGACTTTAAAATTGAATTAGAAATTTTTGGCCCACAATT
>JANHZT010003320.1:291719-309555 GCA_032468215.1 Stegonotus admiraltiensis | reverse complement strand
TATGGGTGTAGACATGGGCACGCGTGACCCCCTGCCTCCCCATCCTGGCACACAATGGCAAAAAGGTTAGCCATCACTGTTCTAGGGAAAAATATTAGTCCTTCCCTAGTGATTTTAATGAAAATCACAGTGCTCTCCACTGTCAGGATTGGAAGTGCTGTTGTCTAAGTGAAACCTTACTGAATTGTTGTAAGTCAGAATAAGCAGAAGGAAACATGATATAGAGAAACATTTTTTGAATGGACAATGGAGAAGAAAAAGAACTATATTTTATTGTGCACCTTAATGTCTGTTTCATACTATAATTTGATAGGAATACCTGCCATCACTAATGTTTATACTCCAGAAACTTGGCACGTTTAAGCAAAGTAGGTTTCAAAATCTCTGTTTCCTGCTGATAATCTCTTAATAGAAATCTAACTCACTTTGTGGAAATAGTATACTGGTTCCAAGGTTTCATAAAAAGATTATTAGTAATGTGCATTTAATAAATGTGACCAAAACTTAAAATGATGCCCATATGATTATAATCAGGGAAGAGGACCTAATAGTTCTAGGCAGCAACTGTATTTGTTTTAACAAGCTGAAATAAAAATATCATTTTTTAAAGTTTAAAATCTTAAACTGGCAGACTCATTGTTGCAATTTATTTGAAAGAATATTTTCAAATTTAGTTACCAGTACTATTAATGAATACAAATTTAGTTACCAATACTATTAATTTGGGGCTTCTCATGGAGCCCCAAACCCATATAACATAAAATGCAGTGCAGTATATTCGAAATATTATGAAGTTTAGCAATGCTTGTTGGTATCTTCTAGTGAAGATTAATTTACAGAGTAAGGAAATTAATTCTCAAGTAGTGTATTGAATAGAAATAAAAGAAAGCAAAAATAAAAGATTTCTAGACCATCATCTCATCTCTTTCCCATCTGTTATTATGCATGTTTAAATGAATTTGGAAGACTTTCAAGATGTCTTCACTTTGTATCACTCTGCTGGTATTTATAGTGTTGTAGTCATGGACATGTCTACATTTTTGCAAGTCTGGAGTTCGCAGAAAAAATTACCCAGTTGTTGTTCACTTAGCTGTCTTCAAGTTGACCAGAAGCTGAGTGTCCCTCTCTTCTCTTCCTCAAATCGCTTTGCACTGGATGGCAAATTTATAAAAATCATTTCTTCATGCTGAGATAAGAGATACAAGATGAGAAATAAGAAATAAGAGTATAAGATTTTTCCTCCAATGAGCCATGCATGCAAACAAGCGTGTTATTTATAATATCTTGGCACTGTAAATTGACCAAATTTCAAAAGAATGATTTTTCTTCTGCAAAAATAATAATTTTTTTTAAAAAAGTTAAAAATTGGGATATGAGATTCTTTGAAATCCATATTGCCTTATTTCTTGCTATATTTCCCACACCACCACGTTATAAGCTGAAGTTAGATGTTAAAATAACTATATTTCAGTAGCAAATGTTAGCCAGTTTTTTGGGTGGAGGGAAGCTTGAGAATAGGAGTGAGACCAGGAGAACTGTGTAAGCCAAATTGCTGCTATTGCCCTTGTGAATCCCCCAAACTACTTTCCTGTGGTAATTAGGACAGGTTGCTGAGTTGTGGTCTCCAACTCTTTTTAAATTTCCAGTTCCTGGGCTGTTTATATTTGTCAGCATATCAGTTCTGAAGAATGTAAATGATGCAACCCAATCAGGGCCAGGAAGATATAGCAATATACATATGTAGAACCATTTTTGGTATCTATAATTATGTTGGTATATTGGCATAGCAACAAGCCTGCATTCAGAAGTATAAAAAATTAAAATCTTGATTGCATCATGTTATGATTTTAAATGGTAATGGATATATGAAGGAAGATTAGCTATAAGCAATATAGACATGGACATAGACTGGGAGAGGACAAGAATATTGATGGTAGATTATGCATCGCCTTGGTTTCAGATGGAAATTAAATTCTGAAGATCTGTACACAGTAAAGAGGCAGGAATGTGGTGAGATATCCCTCTTATGGAAAACTGATATTTTCTTGGGCTGCAGAAGAAAGCTGGGGGACCCTAGTGATACCAGAAATAGACCGAATTTCTGAAGAAAATCCAGATTTTCATTACTTGGAAAAAGGTTAAGGAACTTTTATGGGAAAACTTCTGTATCATGAAATCTTTTAACAGCTGGGAAAGTCTGTTTACAGACTAATACTAACGCTACTATGCTCGACAATTAAGATTAAATATGTGGGGTGGTTTTCAGAATGTAGCTATTTTGTTTTTTTCTGAAGGATGAAATAAGCGTGTTTGCCTTTATTTGTAGCTAAATCAGAGAATTGACTCACCAGGAAGTTTTCCTTTGTTATCTATCTCCTTAGATACTGTAGATAGATAGATAGATAGATAGATAGATAGATAGATAGATAGATAGATAGATAGATAGATAGATAGATAGATAGCCTCCTACTGTGTACTTGGAAATGACCTAATCTAGATTACAGTCTTTTATCTATTCTATGCCCCTTCTGTCTGTTTATCTTTCCACAAATCCTGCCCTCACTCAGGTTTTTTTTCTTCCCATCATTCCATTATTCCCAATTATTTGACAGATATCCCTTCTCAAACAATATCCATGGAATATAGCTGAAAAGATCTGGAAAAATTACATTTCACATACCTGCAGTCATAAGGATGCCTTTGCTTTTGCCAATATTTTGTTCTTGCATTTAGATGATGCCTCTTTTGTTTTACTTATATAGTGGACAGACTGGTATGCTATTCAAAGGAGTGATGAAAAGTAGAATCAGGAATGCTGTCCAAGTGATTCAGTTGAAGGGAACAAGACAGATTTCTGGGATATCTAAATGATTGGATAAAGTGGCCATTATAAATTACAGGTAGTCCTCGACTTATGACCACAATTGACCCCAAAATTTATGTTGCTAAGTTGGTTTGTTTGTTTGTTAAGTGAGTTTTGCCCCATTTTACAACCTTTCATGCCTCAGTTGTTAAGTGAATCACTGCAGTTGATAAGTTAGTAGCCAAGTTGCTAAGTGACTCTGGCATGGCCCCAGGACACTGCAACCGTCATAAATATGAGTCGGTTGCCAAGCAATCTGAATTTTGATCAGATGATCATGGGGATGCTGCAAAAGTCGCAATTGTGAAAAATGGTCATAAGTCCCTTTTTTCAGTGCCGTTGTAACTTTGAACAGTCACTAAGTGAACTGTTGTAAGTTGAGGACTACCTGTACTGAATTCAAGCTAAATCTAAGGATGTTAATTCATAAGGACTCTGTGGTAGATTAGGACCTCTGTTCCTAGAAAGTCAGTAACGTTGGGCAGCTCTGCTGATTATTTGCAATCTCTTGTGATGTCCTTCACATTTCTGTGGTTGGTATGTTTGCTTTAGGTCAGGGTGTTTTCTACCCACCCTCTGTAAGAAAACTCTTGCATTAACTCTCCTTCAGGAGTCGAGAGCCTTTTATCTCCCCCTTGGGGAGCCTACAAAGAGGTGAAATTAAGAAAGTTTTGTCAATTTTCTCCTTCAGTACAGAACAGCTGGCTATAAAATGCCAAGCTACTGGGGGTTTCCTTTTCTCTCTCTGCTTTCCCTTTTACACAGAATAGGGACAACAGAATGATCTTTCCTGTGGGATCTGTAGCAGCTTGGGGCAGGCTTGTAACTTTCACTCCTCATTTCAGCATTTCAAGTCAGCAGAAGTAAACAAAAGCACAGATTCCTTCCAATTTTTTCTGAGGACTTGGGAAGTGAAAACCATTGCAATGTGGTAGTGCTCCCCATTCCATACATCAGTGAAAAAGTTGAAGCATATCTTCAGCATTAATAAGCTGATGAAACAATTCAATCTGCAGTTCAAGACAATTATGAAACATTGCTTCCCCCCTCCCCCAGCTCTTATTTTTTATTTTGCAATTTACAACATATAATTTCTTTCTAGCAAAACTTCAGTAATATAAACCTGGATTAGGATCATTCTTATTCTGAGTGCTTTGTCCTTTCTACCAGGTAGGAGGGAAAAAAAGTCTTTTGAGGCAGTGACAAGTATAGAGAATGAAAGACTGTGGTTATCAAGGATCTGCTTTGTGTGCCAAGATCACAAATCCACTCCCAACATTCCCAATTTTGGTTGGGAAAGTCTTCGGTTTGAGTCCTAGTGATAATTGTTGATCTGTTCAACTGCTTTAAGCACTGTACTGAGCAGACTGTTGGTCTATCTGCAATACTCTTTAGGGATCTGCACTGAATGGATAAATGGCCACTGTTGTACTGTTCATTGACCAGACTCAGCTGCACTGTAGAGGTTGCAGCCAATTCAGTGACTTCAAACCTCCCCCTCCCCCCCAAAAAAACCCCTTAATCTTTCCAAAGCTCCAAGATCCATTGTAAACTTCTATTTATCCATATTTTACTGGAAGATCCATCTATTTGATTTAGATTTTTGTGTGCATCTGTAATGCTATTCAAAGTCTTTTCTTTTTCTGATTAGATTTATTTCACTTTGGCTTCTCCCTTCTGTTGTCTTCCAATTGTAAAGGGATTTCAGAATTGCTTTCAGCTCTGGGTTGTTGTTTTTTTTTCCTTTTCCTTTTCTTTTCCCCACTAACTAAAATTCTCAAAGCTGTTTCCCTAATGCAGAAGATTCACTTGGGAGATCTTGCTGCTGAACAAGCATATTATATATAAAGTATAATGAATAAAAGATTATCTTCATCTTAAAACTCCATTGAAAGTGGAAAACATCTTAGAGATAGATTCAAACTATATGAATTTGAACTTGTGAGTGGGCTGGTAGAGTACATTTGAAATTGAAAGGGAGATTGTCTTGGTGAAATTGTTTTGCTATCTTGTAAACCTCTGCATCGTGTCTAAATGATGTCTTTAAAAATTAGCATTTGTTAACAAAAATATTTACCTGCCATATATATGTACATTTGTACATATATACATATATATATATAGATACTAGAGACACAGATACATATTTTTACACATAAACATCAAAAGAATTGGTGTATGATGAACAAGACTGGACAGAGTTCATTATTTCTATAGGGCAACATTAAGTTTGTTTTAATAAAAATAATTCTCTTACTTTCATTCACTAATAGTTTTCTGGGTTACACAATTGAAATGCAGGTTGAGGATCATTTGAAGAACAGAATAATAATCAGCAGCTGAAATAATATCTTCAACTAGAATATAATTAACCTAGAATAAAAACTTGTCTATTTTTTTTGTGATCTTTCTTCTGCACAAGGTTTACAAGATTTTAAAGTTACACTAGGAAAAAAAAACAGATAATAACCGCAGGTTAAATAATGAATATAAAGAAAAAGAAGAGGAAGAGGAAATTAAAATGGTGAAATAGTTGTAATTGTCAATATATCAAAAATTAAGGAACTATCTGTAGAGTACATGAGTCAGAGTAGGACTCAACATCTTTAGTTATGATTGCTGATGCAGAAGTTCACAACTTTTGTAGACACTTCTCTAGACTGGTTGTTTATTAGGAAATGCACAGTTCTGATTGGTGCAAAGAGAAGCATTTAATTAGAGAAACTACTGTAGGTGTGGTACAGTGGTGGGTTGCCCCCGGTTTTGACCGGTTCACAAGAACTGGTAGTAAAACCAGTGAGAGGCTCCACCCACCAACCCGGACATCAACAGAAGCTTCTGCACATGTGCAGAAGCATGTACACGGTCCTGTTGCGAACTGGTAATAAAGGTAAGTAGAACCCACCCCTGGTGTGGTAAAATGAATATTCTAAAAAAACTGTATGATTGACTCAGTGTCTGCAACTAAATATGCATAGAAGCATTCTTGTTGAAGGATGTTATGAAATTTTCCTTCCCTCGTTTTTGAAGATAAGATGTTAAATCTTGCCAAAGTGCATGTTCTTTTATGTGGGATTGAGAGAGATAAATCTCTCAAACTTTATTTTATTTTGTGAACAATTTTCTAGTTGCTGGTTCCTAAGTCAGAACTCATTTTCCTTCTATATTGTTTCTCAGAACTGAAACTCCCTTCTTAAAAGGAGAATGCACAGAGGTTGTAACACCTGCCTGTATGGTATAATGACTATCAATTTTCCTCTACGTGATGTCTCTAAATGTTAAAGGTTTCAATTTCTATAATTCCTACCCTTAAGGGTCAGATTCCTGCTGATTGATTATTTAGTCCAATCTATCCAGTGGTGCTACTTTAAATAAAAAAGCCCTTTTGAGATCAATTCTAAAATTTCAGGCTTCTAAATTGCTGTAGAAGTGGACTTTAAATTTTGCAAGTTGATGATCCATTTTCTAAATTCTGAGTTGTAACAGCATTTTTTTAAAGTTCCCTATTAATCTATACTCCCATCCTATAAAAACATTTTGGGTTCTATTGTAGCAATGCTCTATGTTTCCATCATTCTGGGAAAACAACTGTTTTGTTTATGTTATTAAAGAATATTTTTTGGATGCCATAACAGCTTTAATTTACTTAAATGCTTGAGAGTCTAACTTTTTAAAGGGAGATCCACAACATTTTGGCACCTTTCAATAACTATAAATTCACATCATCTGAGGCAGTAGGCTAGTTGCAGGATGAATGAATACCTTACATAATACAACAGATTTATTATTCAAAGAGGAGAACAGGAGGATAGGCAGAGGAATAGTGCATCTTATACCTATTGTAATCTCTCTACTTTATAGTCTGAGTAACATGTTTCAGGAATCAATCATTTTGAGATGACTGAGAGTCAGTTTGGTCCAATGATTAAGGCACCAGGGAACAGTGTCCCACTAGTCCCACTGTAGGCATGAAAGCCAGCGGAATAACTTTAGGCCAGTCATTCTCAGTCCAACTCATTTCACAGGGTGGTTGTTGTAGGGAAAATAAGAGGAAGAATGAGTGTTGGATATCTTTGCTGCCTGGAGTTATTTGTAAAAACAATGAAGGCAGGCTGTAAATAAATAAAGCTGTATGATTCTGATCTCTTCTCGCATTAGCAACATCTCATGAAAAGTAACATTTAAACTTTTTCTTAAAAAAAACCTCTCTCTTAAATTCTGAAATGGAGGTTGACAGGAAAACCATACTATATTCATCTGTAGTCTTTATGAGTGCAGGACAGGGTATGGTTTATTTTTTTAAAGGATTAAAAATAAAACATTCATACCTTGTTGCTTTAGTTGGGGCAGGTTTTGATCATAAGAGATGATTGAAACCTACCTTTTAAAAATTTCTCAGGAGTCCCTCCTGACTTCTATACATTTGTTGTATTGTTTACTGTCTCTCAACGAGGAGACAGGATTAATTGGGAGGATTTGCTGCCTTTTAGTCTTAGGAGTTCATGTCTTAAAAAAACAAAGTCAGTTTAGAGACCTTCACTGCTGGAGGAGCTCTGCAGCTTCTTCACACTAGAAAGCTCTGCACAGATGGATGTGAGGAGAGAATTTGCCTGTTGGGCTGCCTGACCCTTGGATTTTGAAAACTATTTTAGGCTCCCAGGTGTTATTAGCAGCTAATTTGTAGGTGTCAGCTCCCCGTGGACTAGGAAACAGCCAAATGCCTAGGCATCCATATCAAATGCTTAAGTCCCCATTGACTGTTCTTTGTAGAGTGTATTTTAGGACAATTACTAGCTATTTTATTTTTTGGAGGAGGACACTTCTGAAAGGGTTTGTAAGGAGCTTTATGAAAAACTGCAGCTAATAACCCAGGAGAAAGAATGAGGGCTGGTGTAGAGTGAGCCTGGAAGCCTAGCCTTTGATGTTTGAAATAAATTTCCTTTCTCCTCACCTGTCTGGTTGTACCTTTACAGAAGGGAACAACATGTTCCATCCCATCCATGAAGAGAGTTTAGGTTTTTGATTGCTTATTTATTAGGATTATTTGGCTGTGTCTTGATATTATCAAGTGAAAACATCAAACCAGCTACTCTGTTTCCAATTTTAGCAGATCTAATGAGAAGATGATTTCAAAGGGCATAGTGAAATTAATTATAGTGGAAAATGGAGAAGTCCTAATATTAAGTAACCTAAATCAATTAGGTCAAGCAAGTTGAAGTGCAGTGATCAAATTAAGGGTGTTTCCTTAATCCTGAATTGAATAATATCCACCACTTTTTAAGTGGCCAAAAAATCGTACCTGTATGAAATTTGCTGTTTCCACCGCCAATCCAAATTATACCTCTGTTGACTATTTGGTAATGGATGACAAAGCCTAATGGATTTTATGTGTCTTGAGGCTGTCCTTGGGTAGTATTAGAATAAGAGGCAAAGTGCCACTTTTATGGTTTAAGATTATTGTTTCACTTAAGACTGGGGATGAGGTAAATAGAACTTTATGGGAACATAATAGAAAAAAATGTTGCTAGTCTATGCTTGAATCATGGTTAGATGCAAGTATGAAAAGGCCCTAAGTGTTGTTGAGAAGTTGCTATAGTATTGCCTACTACTGTGTTGGAAGAAATATCCATCTGGTTCAGTTCAAAATGGAGAGAAAGACATTGGAAACATGGAGGCTGATTGGAAAGATGGCTTAATGGTGAAGCAGAACCACTGTGCACATGTGATTCTGGGTAGCTGACCACATGGAGTTGAGAGAGAGAGAGAGAAGTATTTATACTCTCTCTTGGACTTTGCACTTGAACTTCCTGTTCCTGTGCAAGTAAATGAATTCTACTGGCTGTTGTAGGGGTCATAACTATCTCTGAGCCAAGCTTGGTTGAAGCTTGATCTGCTGATGCAGTGAAGGGGTTTGTTGGGCAATTCCTATTGTGGCTGAAGGCTAACCCTCAGGCTGTCTTAACAGCATTATGGGCCCCGGGCAAAGTAGTGTACTGGGGCCCCTACAACAACTACTCACAGGAATAAAAATGTAAATGATCGACAAAATGGTTGATAAACATATATTTATTTTATTGGCACTTCCGACAAATAAATATGTAATAAATATGTTGCTGTATTTATATGATACAAGGTGCATTGAAGGGTTAACATGAACAGATTAGTGTGGGGTCCCTATGTTTGTGGGGCCCATGGGCAAGTGGGCCCCGGGACAGCCTTGCTAACCCTGCCTTTGTTCAGAGCTATACCTTGCTGCAGGCAGTAATGGATTACCAAATCTGCATTTCTAAAGCTTCCCCAGCTCAGTATCTGCTTGTGGGGGTGGACAGGGAGCTGAGGCTCTGAGTTTCTGTCTCCCTTAAGATATGTATTTCTCTTTTAGGGGATTTCTCTTTATTTTATCCTGCATTTAAAAAAATATTTCTCAAAATATTTCATTCTTCTAGGAGGGGGGTAGCTTCTCACAACTGGAAGTGTGCTTTCCTTGCTGTATTCTTAAGGTAAAGGTAAAGGTTCCCCTCGCACATATGTGCTAGTTGTTCCCGACTCTAGGGGGCGGTGCTGATCTCCCTTTCAAAGCCAAAGAGCCAGCGCTGTCCGAAGACGTCTCCGTGGTCATTTGGCCGGCATGACTCAATGCCAAAAGCACACAGAACGCTTTACCTTCCCACCAAAGGTGGTCCCTATTTTTCTACTTGCATTTTTTTACATGCTTTCGAACTGCTAGGTTGGCAGAAGCTGGGACAAGTAACAGACGGTCACCCTGTTATACGGCACTAGGGATTCGAATTGCCAACCTTTCAATCGACAAGCTCAGCATCTTAGCCGCTGAGCCACCACGTCCCTTGCTGTATTCTTAAAGGACCTTTATTGTACTACAGACATGGTTTCCATTAACCATGTAATAGCCATGTTTCTATCGCTCAATGAATTGCAAAATAGAGCCAGCCTGTATTTATATAGAGTTGTTAAGAAGGAAAAAATCTTGAACTTACTATAGTGGACTTTGTTTTAATGTTTGTATTTGTTTTGAAGCATGCTTGACTTTATTATGATATTTTTGTTGTGAATGCAGTAGGCTCATTCAACATCCCCATCCCCATGAATAAAAGCTGGTTGTTTCTTACAGACAGGCTAGGTCAGTGAGTCTCTCCCCCTGGAAAATGAGATGTTTTGATCTTTTTGAAAGGAAGAATAGAACTCAAAATAGAAAAGCAGATGAATAAGTGTGGATGCAGGACCTTCCATGTCCCCTTAGCCTAAGGAAAGATTTGGATCCTCCAAGTTCAGAAATTTTGAAGTAGGGGATCATTTGCTTTTGAGTCTTCTGTTTCTGCAGAAAGTGAATAGATAAATATGGTATATATAGACAGGAAGTTGCACTAGCTTTTTGTTAAGAAAAATCTGTTTTCTGTACTGTGCCAATTTTCAATGTCTCTGACTCTTGATATAAGTTATAGATTTGAATGTTGAATGGCAGCCTTTATCCATATGGATACGTGCGTGAAAATGTTTACTTTTGAATATTCTGGCATTGTGTAACATTTTGAATATTTTGTGTTTCAGATGCTTTTTAAACAAATATTCAAACAGCTATTTTGCACGTTGTGGACTGCTTTATAGAGCATCTTCTACACTGGATGTTTGCATTTTAATATTTATAATAGAACAGGTATTTGGTATATTTTATAATTTTTTAAAATATTGATTTTATCTCTTGTGAGATTGATCTAGCTACCAAATAGAATGAGGAATGGAAGGCCAGATGTTCCTGTCATCACCCTGTATGATCAGCAAGTTGTACTGCTATGTTAAAATATATCATATTTTGCACTTTTAACAATGTTATAGTTCATATTTATTTTCATTGCCACATATGTTTTCTCCAACACGTAATAAAACATAAAAGATGTGGTAGAGTGGAGTGCAGAGTTCAAGAGGGGAGGGGCCTTTTCCCAGAGACAGCAAAGCTTGAAGTCTGGTATGCAGAAAAAGGGTGAAAGCAGACCCTCCCTAGGAATTCAGAGAGTATATAATAGTTATGCATATTGTTCCTTTAATCGGTCAAGATTTCTGTGAATATGCAAACACAGTGAAGAAACTACTTGGAAGATATTCCACATGTCATTTGTGTTTCCTTGGGCCTTACTCAAGGTAAACTCAAACTTGGGTAAACTTGGGTAAACTCAAATTCATTTCATTGAAAAAATGGGAAATGTGTTCTTTGTGTCAAAGGTTTAGTCATTATGATAGAAAGATTTTTTTTTATTGAAAAGTTTTACAAAAAATTTTTTCCCCTTGATAGAAAGATTTTAAAGGGTTCATAAAAAGTATTTGTAGTATATTATCTCTTGTGCCTGTTAACTTTTCAATTTGTAGAAAGAATGTCAAAAATTAGTGTTTGTAGTGGGAGAAAAAAATGTGATACTGTACTTTTATTTCAAGCAATACTGCATTCAGTTACATCATCTGGAAGACAGTAATAAACTGTTTCATTTCAAACATTAAATGGGCTAGGTTCTTCCCACACTGAGCAGCCCCAACTATTCATTATGAAACATCTGTATTCATAAGCATTAATTATTTTTGTTATCAAATTAAATACATTGATGTGTTTATTAACTATAACATCCTGATTAATTCTCTTCTATACCTTTGGGGAGTTACTCTGAATATCTTTTCTCAACAAAATTAACATGGGAAACCTGTTTTCACTTGGGAAGTTTAGTCTTTAGTTTTCTGTATTTCAAAAAAAAATTGCACAGGCCTTCCAGCTACAAAGTGCAGTTGCCTTGAATGGTTTGTATTTTAGTTTTCTAAAAACAAAGTCAACTCATGTTGCAATGCATCAATGATGCCTTATAATATTTCTTGCCAATCTTCAGATCATTTTGCATATCAGTCAAATCTTTCCTGAGAGATGTCACTTTCCCCTCCTGCTTGCAATCAAATGGTATCTAAACTGCAAAAAAATGCTCTTCATTTCCCCTGCTGATCAGTTGTCTGGAAGAAATGGGAAGAGTTGTTTGGCAGCTGCACTTGACCAAGTGGTTGTGAGTTGCCCACCTGTAGTCCATTGTTTTGAAATATTCTTACAATTAGAATAGATTTAGAATAATTAGAAATTTGAACACCCATAAGGAAGCTTTTTGCTACTGCAGAATGTGTGACTGCTCTTTATTTGCATTTTAAAGGCAGTAGTTTAATAGTGAACAAGTTGTATTTAAAGCCGTCCTAATAAAAGCTTATTTATTTGGCACAGTTTCTGCATGGAGACTTTTGATGCTATACCAAGAATTATTAAATACCAAATATGGAGTTGGTGATAGTTGGCTTAATGCAACAGTCCCATGTCCTGCTTAAAAGTACTTCCAATTGTCTTGAAGTAATTCTGGGAAATGTCATGTAGGGAGAAATTTACTTTTCTTATCAGGGAATGCAGAACTGTCTTCAGCCAATGTGTATTTGAGCAGATTTAGTTTTCATGCATTGATTACATTCTCTATCCTGGTAATGAAAGGTCGATAGGAAAACAACAAAGCTCAATATAGTCTCTACTGTTGGGGCTTCTTGCAATTCATTCTATCTTCAAAGGCTGTAATATTTTGCACAGTGGAACCTAAACTGTAGGCTATTTCTGCTTTGTTCTATCTGTCTTTAGGCTTCTCAGTAGTTAAAACATAATCCAACAAACCACCTATTCTGAATCTTCATGACTTCACTGTTGCTTCAGTAGCATGGTTTGAAGGTGGAAACAATTCTTAACTGCTAGTTCACAGGTATCAAACTCACCGTGTCATGTTGCCGTCACGTGACTTTTCATGACATTTTTTTCCATTCTTGGAGCTGGGGTAGGCGTGGCCTGTGCGTGATGCATCCAGCCTGCAGGCTGCCAGTTTGACACCCCTGTAGTTCCAAAATGATTTTGATCAGGTACCTAATTTAGCATATGAATGCTTTGATAGTTTGCTCCTAAATTTCTAATAATCATTCCAGGAATTTCATATAGGTGTTAAATAGTACTGTGGTCTATCAACATAGTACTTCGGTAATGAAGTTATCTGCCTTTGAATTTTTTAAAAAGTAAGTTTAAGAGTAAGAACAAGCACTTACCCATATAATAGTTGGAACAAAAGCAAATAATTAACATACTGTCCAAAATCAGCAGATAAATGCAAGAATGATTACTACATGAATAAACCAATTATTGAAAGGTCTTTGGTGCTTCTGAGGTTGGTTGTTTTCTTGCAGACCTTTCATTAACGTAACTAGGTAACATCATTAGTGCCAATAGGGAGTGGGGTTTGCTCTCATGGTATATTGTAATGGCTTGCCCTGTCAGTGTTGTTGGTGGGAATAGTCTTGGTGGTTCTTTGGTTGGGCTGTTTACTGTTAGCTTGTTGGACAGTTCCCTGATTGGGGCTTTGTTTACTTCTTGATTGTTGGTCTAATGTTAATCTTGGTGTTAATCTCTATTCATTTTGATGTTGATTGCTGGTGAAGAGCTTTCTGGTCTTATTGTTTTGGTTTTTTCATTGTCTCTTGACAATCATTGTTTCAGCTGGGAAACTCTGAGCCTTCTAGACCAAGCCAAGTTCAAAAACACTAGAGAATTCCTGGAAGCCTGGCACTCAGACAAACCAAGCATCAACAAATATATAGAGATAAACAACATTATACACACCAGTCAAAAGAAACAATTAAAAGGCCCAAAAGGAAACAAAAGACCAAAACACTAAAATGAACAGAGATTAACACTCATTTTCTTACACCTATTGGACAGAATTTTGCCAGACTAAAGTTATAACTTTCTAATTTACTAGGGATATCGTAAGAGCTACCCTGAGCTTCTTCCCTCTTCCAGTTTGGGGCTGCGCAGTCTCTTAATCAGGCCCTTCTCTGGGAAAGCTCTGTATTGCTCTCCATTGTTGCTCCAGGTGTACATTCTATCACAGTTTTGAGGTTTTGTGGATTTATGTCTTTTTGTGTATTTTCTATTCTTTTTATTCTAAAGATTAGTCTTTCATGAGGTCTGATCTTAACTTTACTAATTTATTATTGATGCAATTTTTAATAAATGAGCAAACTTTGAAATTGCACTGCATAAGCTTAGTTCACTTTTTAGACTTTGTCTCTTGACAACCTAATTAATGTTATTGATATTAGGACTAGGTCTAACTCTTGGTAGCACATTAATCAAGAATGGTTACTAGGTACTACCTTGTCAAAGAAGGCAGGATAGGCGGGGGAGTGTGATATGTAGAGAATTTGTTAAGAACTGCTATAATTGGAGCATAAGAGAAATACACTCTTCATTCTGGAAAAACAAGTTTGCTGTTATAGCCATTAAATACACCTTACTATAGCAAAAAGGTAGTGGATAATGCTGTATTAAGTAAAAATCAGCACGCTTAAATTTGTGTCAGGATTAATGATTTACAAATTGAAGATTTCAAACAGCTAGATAGGCAGTCACTAAGGCATAAGATCTTGGTGTTTAAGTAAAACTGTGAACCTGGAAAATCAAATGAGTGACCTGACTATATTTTCCTGCAACAAGTAGCTTTTTTGATAGAGGATGTTTGTAACTCAGGGTTGAAATGAGGAGTCCTTGGTGTTCTTTGACTTGGTTGTTTTCTTGCAGATGTTTCATTACGTCTGCAAGAAAACAATGTCAGCTGGCGACCCCCAGGATGAGGGTGTTGTCTGTGGCCGCACTGACCCTCTAGAATGGGTTACCCACCAAGCTCCGGACAGCTCCCGATCTCTGCACTTTCCGTGCTGGCTCAAAGACATGGCTTTTTCAGCAAATTCCCTGACCGACTATGGGGTTTTCAACTTTTAACTTTGGGGTTTTTAATTTGCATTGGTTTTTAGTATTTTTATTGCTGTGGTTTTTATTGTGTGAGCCGCCCCGAGTCCTATGGGAGAAGGGCGGCATATAAATTTTAATAATAAATAAATTACTAAAGTAGGTAACATCATCAGTGCACTGTAGCTTTTCTACATTGTGGTTAGAGCTAATTTTTTTTAACAAGCCCAATATAGTATGTTTATTTCTCTTCCCAATTCCCATTTGCCTTTTGTTTCCTTCAGTTTAGATTAGATGGATCAGTCATAGTGCTAAATCATAACTGTGTTTCATCTGCTGTAGAATCTATCCATACAGTAATAAAGGGAAACTATTTTGGCCTGTTGTTTTTCTGCCTTCCATGAAGGGTCTAGTGTGTTACTAGACCAAACACCTCTCTTCTCAGTTAAACCTTCCTCTCTGAGCCTGGCGACTTAGTTAAGAATAGTGAATGTGTGAGAGTCTGACAGCAAAATTTGCTCAAGGCTAATCATTCGTTTTTAAATGATTAGACAAAGGACACCTGAAATTGGCATTCATTTACTTAATCATACATCTGGAATGTATCCAACCTAGTTTTCTGTATTCTTCCAGTAGAACATTAAGACAGCATTCTATGGTTTGCACAAGGGTAAGCGTTTACTCCAGGGAAACAGCTGACTGTAGCAGCCATGTTGTCTACATATAATTCTAAAAAAATACCAGTCTTCAAATACAAATCAAAGAAATCTGGTGGCATAAAAATAAAATAAATTGTTAGCTATAAATATAATCACAACGTTGTATACTAATAATTGGATTGGGTTGGGGGCGGAGACCAAGGTTAAATCCACTCTCAATCACAGGAACTCATTGGGTTATTATGAACCGGTTATTCTCAGCCTAGTCTACCTCCAGGGCTGTTGTCTTCTAACTTGGCTTGAGCATCTAGTGGACAGGTAGGATATAAATTGAATATTTAAGTATGCAGTATATTCATAATTTAGTAGTATTTGCTTTTAGAAAAATGATTCAAAACCCCCAAATATCCAATTAAAATTATTCATATTTCTTTTTTCTTACGCTTCCCTTGTTCTTTTTATCTATAAAGTTATTGCTGCTATGGATGCTCTTTCCTTGTTTTTTCTTTCTTTTACTTTCTACCTTGATAAATGTTCCTGTAATGTTAATAAAAGGTTTCTAATAAAACCTTAAGGCATGGTTCTCTCTGTATCTAAATGAAGGGAATATTTTTCCTCTCCATTGTAGCTTTTCTTCTCATGATGGACAAGTCCAAAAATTTTTGTAAAGAAAAATACAGTTATTCTGGCAGGTGTGATTCTGGGGTGAGAAGGGAGGAGGAAAGGAGGGTGCTAGGCAGAAAAGGTGAGCAGTTGTGAGTCAAGGAAAAGGAGGTTGGGAAGATTGGGCAGAAGGTTCACTGGGGCAGTGGCAGCTGAGTTGAGGGAGGAAGAATAGGAAGTGGCTGGGAAGATCAGGTGAGCAGCATTTTGGGGTAACAGCTGGGGAGAAGGGAGGGAAGCAGGGGTGGGTTCTACTTACCTTTACTATGGGTTCGCAATGGGAGCACACGTGCGCTTGCTTTGCTCGTGTACACTACTGCACATGTGCAGATCAGTGATGACGTCAGGACGGGTGGGCAGAGCCTCCTGCTGCCATTACTTTTTTTTTCAGCCTTTAATAATTTATTAATAATCAATACATTAATTTACAATCCATCCTATCTAAACCACATTACTTATTCCTTGAATTCCTTGCAACGTATATATTATTATTATTTTTTCCTTCCTTCCAGCCACCTATACCACCTATCCCAAATAGCATAATATTCTGAGTTCTCTCTTTCATTAATCTCAAGAGTTAATTTATTCATTTCGGCACATTCCAATATCTTGCTGTTTACATGTTCTTCGGGTGGTAATTTTTCTCCTTTCCAATATTGAGCTAAAATTATCCTGGTGGCAGTTATAATACGGATCGCTCTTCCGGTCTTTCTGTCACTTTCTTTGTCCAGCTACCTTCCAAACTTCGGTCACCCAAAAGATCACTCAAATATAGCAAACAGATCTCTTCCTGTCCTTTAGCAGCACCGTCAGCCCGCTTCCTCGATCTCTCACTCTAACTCGGTATTCTGGCTCGTCACAATCTTGCTTCTACACATGCTCCGCCATTGTTTGTAATTGCCGCTTTCTTCTTTGGTGGCTCCTCTCCGTTTGATCAGCTCACCAATTCCACAGATTGCCAAAAGGATAGCAAGTATAAGTGTAGGCAATCTTGACACCACTTTCACTGAAAACTTTAGCTTCCTGCCTCTGTTGGTTACCGCAGCTTTGGGTCTGCCATTAAGGCAAATGCACCACGCTGGTTTGACAGTGGTGATCGGTTCAGCGGAGGGTGCTTGCGTTTCACCACTTCGCTTGCTGAAAGCCCGCTATCGTCCGTGGAACTCTCCAAGTTCCCACACCTCGAAGGGTCCCCAAAACGCGGTGAAAAATCGATGCTGAAGGCAGCGATTGCACTCACAGAGCCATGCCACCACGGATCACCCCGTCAGCTCCATCTTATCCTTTTCTTTTCCCAGCATGGTCTCAATCGATCTCTGCGTTGTTGGTGAGGCCATCACGGTTGGATTTATTGTAGGTTTTTTCCCTCAGTTTTCGCTACTGTTGTTGTTGACATTGTTAAGTTTTTGGTCCAATTCCTCCACAATATCATAAACGTTTAAGATTACTTTACTTTACCACATTATATCTCAATTACAACAATAATAATACCCCTCACAAATATGGCTTTCCGACAGCAATTATCAACTATTATACCCTCTTTCTCCCACCTCTTTACACTGTGGTATATAAACAATCCCTTTTTCACCACTATCTATTCTCCTTTAATACTTTCTATATAACTTGTAGCACTTATTCATAGGATCAGCAAAACAGATTCCCCCTTTCCCAATTATAAATTCTTTCAAAAATAATACTAGATCAGGTTCGGCTTAGGAACTTTTTTATTTTGAATTTTTATTTTGAATTTATTTTTAAAACATAAAACATAAAACAACATCTTTTTGGAGCAAGAGTTTGGCCCGGTATAACATAAGTATAAATTCCCAATTCCATCCA
>JANHZT010003320.1:267816-284028 GCA_032468215.1 Stegonotus admiraltiensis | reverse complement strand
CTAAACACAGGATTAAACATCACCAAGCACAGAATTAAACTTCACCAAAAACCAGTTTTAGACCAAAAGTCAGAAAGAGTATGTAAACTCACGTTTGAATGTCAATCTTTCTAGCTAGCCAATAAGCCTTGCTGAATGTCACTCATCTTGGTTCCTTGTCATTAAATGCTTCTGCTTTGTTATTCAATTATTTCTGCAAAGTGCTGATCATTGCACCCTGGCTGGAAAAACTCCAACGGGAGCATTTCCTCCCAACCGCGGTGTAAAAAGCTTAAACAAACCCTTCCCCTTTAAGAAAGTCAAGCAAAAAAAAACCTTTGAGAAGCTCCAGAACCGGAAGCGACAGTAAGTGTAGGCGTACTGCCAAGTATGTAATAAAGGTTAAAGGAGAGGCAGTTTCTGTAAGCAAGGCAATAAAAATTAGGCTAAGAAACAAAAAATCCTTACAGGATTAACCCTGTAAAGTGGAAAAAAACAAAAGGAGATTTTTTTCTAATAACCAGTTCTCCGAATTGCTTAACTACTTAAAACTGGTTCTGCTGAACCGGTGCGAACCGGTAGAATCCCACCACTGTGAGAAACCTTGTTGAGTTTTGCTTGGTGCCCCTTAGAGACTGGATTAGGATCTGTTTGAACAAAAAGAATGTTTTGCTTTTCCACAACTGGCAAAATATACATTTCCTATCCAATTTTTTTCCAGTTATTTTGTAATGGGACACAGACTTATTCTTGAAATCAGTGTTCTCTGAAGAACTATCCTTGTTTCTAAGTTTGGTGTTTAGCAGAAGCCCTGCCCTGTAAATCCTGTGCTCATCACTTTTCTCCATAGTTTGTCCATGTGTGAAGATTATATAGCTTTGGTCTATCTTCTTTATGTCTGATAGCTAGAACAACTCCCTAGAAATGAGAGAGATGGACATATTCAGTTTGGAAATCATTCGTTCATTAAAATGAACACAACTCTTAAAGCTTCAACACTTGTGTTTTCACACAATGAGAAAATGTGAGACAATTTTAACATATAGACAGGCATTATTCTACTTAGACTTTTAACAAATTATTGAAAATCTGGCATGGATGCTTGTCACATTGGATCAGAGGAGTTATGCCAGTTGATGTATTCTAGCTGTTAGTAAAATATACCGTTATGAAAGACACATAGAACCTTTTATCTTTCACATTTTAGTTTGGTTTACATCTTTCTTCAAAGAGTATTTGTTTTACCCTTTTGTTTCCTAGTGTTTTGGCCCTTTATTATAGTGTTCAAGGAATGAGGTCCTTGAACAGGTGTTGGGATTAATGCTTTAAAATAGCTGGATCTAAGGTTCAGAATGCTAGGGATATGTTTGCTACACTTTCAACAAGAGGAACAGATGAGGAAAGGAAACAGGAAAGTAGGATGAGCATGTATAGATGTTTCTTGGTTCTGCATTTTAGTTCTTAGTGCTGGATTACAACTATAGTAGCAAGACCTTGATTAAAATTCATCCTGAGAATGAAAGTCACAGGAGAGCCTGAATACTTTTCTTACCTTAGAGAATGTTATTGTACACAATAAATGGCAATATCAAATGGTTGACCTAAAGTTTGTGAGGGAATAAAAATCATCCCAGTCAATCAATAGTACCTGAATACTTGAATCTTCCAAGTAGGTAATGTATTTTTCTACCCATGTTGGTTGGGACTGAGAAGCTTATGAAAGCAGGGCAAAGTATTTAATTATTTTTGTTTTACTTTCATAAACTTTCCAATCCCACCCCCAAAATAGAGTTTTCAGTTTGTCAGGCTGGCAGATATGTACATCTGGTAATCAGGGGTGGGTTTCATTTACCTTTGCTACCAGTTCGCCCACACTTCTGCGCATGCGTAGATCGTATTTGATGACGTCCGGACGGGTGGGCGGAGCCTCCCACCGCTGCTGCTACCAGTTCGCCCGAACCGGTAGCAACCCACCACTGCTGGTAATTTAGTAATTATTTCCATATTTGGAATGAGAAAGGGTTAGGGTTCCATGATGGCTCAGCAGTTAAAGATGCTGAGTTTGTCATCTAGAAAGCTGATAGCCTGGGTTCGAGACCCAAATGCTGCATGACGGGATGAGCGTCCCATTGCCCCAGCTCTTGCCAACCTAGCAATTTGAAACATGTAAATACAAGTACAGATAAATACATACAATTTCAATAGGAAGGTAACAGTGCGCCTTGCCGTATAGTCATACTGGCCACATGATCAGAGAAATTACTTCGGACAATGGTGGCTCCCCCAGCTAGGAAATGGAAATGAAGGTTATGAGATGTCTCTAGAGTCAGAAACAACTGGACAGGGAAAAGAAACGTTTACCGTTTTTCCTTTTGGAATTAGAGATGCCTGAAAACAAACTTGAAATTAACCACTTAAAATATTTTTCCTATATACTAAATAGGGAAGCATGACAAATAAGGAAATAAGTTGATGTGTCTGTGGCTAAAAGCCAAACAGAAATAATGGTCCAGAAGGGTTTAATTTATACAATCTAGGGAGATGAATGAATGCGATTTTTTTAAATAGCCTCCAATGGAAAACAAATTACCTTCTCTGAATAGTCTGTAGTGACAGCAGTGATATTTACTGGTAGGAGACTGGAGGCCAAGAGTGGTAACAAAACTTTATTCAATTTACATTTTTTATGGTGGCACTTCACTGAAGGGCAGCATGGGAAATCAGAATATTTTACAAGTTAGTATTCTCTTTAGAATCTAAAGAAACAGTTGTAACTGTCAAAACAAATGTTCTTATTATTTCATATTCCCCTTTAGAGGCAACATTAAGACCTCACTGAACAAGAAAGGGATTGATTAAAAAATAAATTCAGTCTGGAACAGAGGATTTAGTTTGTTTCCTTTTGATTGAGACAATCCTTAAAACATCATGGCTTGATAAATTAATGGCTTCCTCAGATTACACTGGATGTCACAAAGTCTGAAGCAATTTTTTTTGCTCTGAAATAACTGCTTCCTTCAGGAGTTGGTTACACTGCCTGGTTTGCTATGGGCACCAAAATCTTTAATTTACAAATCAGATATTTCACTTTAGCAAATACAGGCTCATGGTCCAGTCCAGTATTTCCCCGTGTGTGATCATTTGTTCCAGCTGATGCCAGGGACATGAAAGAATCCCTCAGCTGGGCATCCCCTGAGAAACGGCAGTGTCACCAACTAATTCTTTTAACCTAGAAGCGCTTCGGTGCTTCTGACATGAGTGTGATGTGATTATTTTATTAAATTTGTTTGCCACCCATCTCCACAAGGTGACAACATTAAAATGGGTTTGCTGCCCACTACCACAAGTTACAACATTAATGTGTGTGTGTGTGTGTGTGTATCAATATATAAAATGTTTTATTGTCTTTTAAATATGTATATCTGGTAGGTTCATATGAATTGCTTTTCTTTAATTAAATGTTTCTCATCAGGATGCTTAATAAAGCCTGCATTTTTGCTTTTCCTTTTAGAAAAAAGCTACTTTGAGGGGAAAGGATGTTTAATTCCATATTGTATACATTTTCTCTCTTTCTTTGTCCTTCATACTTTGCAGAAGATCCTTTTATTATGGCAGCTGACAAAATCTTTATACCCTCTTTTCTTTGGAGTGGCTTTATTTCTTCAAGGAGACAAAGTAGCTTTGCACATGATTAATATATAAACAAAGACTCTTGGGATGGTGTTGAACATATTTACTATTGCTGGTAGCATCTCTCAGCAAATGGGACTCTTCATGAGTTTGTCAGAAGGCTGACCTTTAACCATAACAGCCATTAATAAATTATCAAACAGTGATAATACAGAGTTGATTTGGATCAGAAGTAGCATGGAATTCTACTTTGATATGGGGAACATTTAGGATAGGCAGAATATTTAGGTTTAGGGGGAACATTCAGGTTATCTGCAGGACTGCTTTTACCTAAGGACATTTACCTGTCCTATCAGGTCAGATGCTCCTAGACCTTTCTCCTAAATATTGCCATCTGATAGGAGCTAGGAAGTGTGCCTTTTCCATGGCAGTCCTATGGCACACTCTGCCCCCACCCCCGAAGTTTCGGAGACCTCCATCCCCCTAGCCTTCTGTAAAACTTTGAAGACTTGGTTTTCCCCCCAAGCTTGGGATAAGATTGGATAACTGCACATTAGAAGTTTGACTTTGTGCCAAGTTTTTGTTGTTTGTTAATGTTTTAATGTGAAGTTTCCATTTGCTTGCTTCTATTACACTGTAAGACTGCTTTCTTCCAGACATATTTAAAGTATGTTGTATAATTGAAATGTATTCTGTTTTCCCAGACTTGCTTTCAGGTGCTGTGACCAGTAGCCATTTTATTCTATTTCACTTTTATTGTATGAAGACTACATAGTATTGAAGGCTTAGGAAGCAAAACAGCAGTTAAGACTATACCATATATTCTGCTAAATGTCTTTGCAAGCACTAGATATTTATCATAGAGTTGTTATTTTTATTGCTTTAATTTTTTTTTAAAAAAACCCTCTTAACAGGAGCCATCATTACGAGCCTCTATACTCTGCATAGTAAATATTTTTATACTATTTTGTTCTTAATTTTTTGGGAAGCTGCCAAGAATCACCTTTAGTGGAAGATTTTCCTTACATTGTTTTAGTTTCTATATTGGATCTTGATATTTGAGATATATTGCAAGTGGTATAACACTGTTTGTGCATTATGTTATCAACAACATGATTATTTGTGGCTCCATTAATTCAGTTAGACTGTATAACTACAGGTAGTCCTCAGTTTGTGACCACAGTTGAGCCAGAAATTTCTGTTGCTAAGCAAGACATTTGTTAAGTAAATTTTGCCCCATTTTACAACATTTCTTGCCATAGTTGTTAAGTGAATCACTGTAGTTGTGAAGTTAACGACATGGTTGTTAAGTGAATCTAGCTTTTCCATTGACTTTGCTTGTCAGAAGATTGCAAAAAGGTGATCACATGACCCTGGGACATTACAACCATCATAAATATGAGTCAATTACAAAGTGTCTGAATTTTGATCACATGATCGCAGGGATGCTGCAACAGTCATAATTGTGAAGAACGGTCAAGTCACTTTTTTCAGTGCCATTGTAACTTTGAACGGTCACTAAATGAACTGTTGTAAGTTGAGGACTACCTGTATCTCTATAAAACAGTTTTAACTGATAAACATCCAAACTATATTTGGATGTAGAAACAGTCTTCAATAAATGTGTTAGAAGCAGTCTTCAATAAATAAATATTTGCCTACTAACCAGCTTGTTGAAGAAGACTCAGCTAAAGAAAGTTCATATCAGCAACTACACTTCATCATCACCATCATTTTATCCATTGTCTATCCACTGCAGGTTGAAAGCCTCTTCTGTGTTTCCAACCAATACAGTCCTGAGCTTTCCTTTGCCAATTGGGCCCACAATACCTGCTGATATCGTCGATCCATCTTGTTTTAGATCCCTTTCCTGGATGCTTTTATTGTTATATAATTTTTATTATTTTTTTTAATATTAAACATAAAAATTCAATGTCTATATGAACAGTGTGTTGTGAGTATAGTTGTTTTTAAAAAGTAGTAATGATAATATTCATAACAATGATAATCACATAATATTTGCTTATCAATTTTAATAAATCTTCAATGTAGTTAATCATTTCCTTGTGCTTTTAAGTTTCTAACTTCTGTTTCTACTAGTTAGCCATTGATAGAACAAATCCCATGTTAAAAAGTATTCAGTTTCTTCCTTCTTCTTAATTTTAAATATTAGCCTATCCATTTCTGCACATTATAATATTTTTTTAATAACATTTTCATCTGTAGGGATCTCTTCATTTTTCCATTGTTTTGCAAACACAATTCTAGCTGCAGTTAACACATGTAAAATTAAATATGTATTCCCTTTATTATATTTTGCTGGTAGAATACCCAACAGAAATATTTCTGGCTTTAAATCTATGTGTTGCTTTACTATTTTTTTCCAATTGTGTGTATTTTTGTCCAGTATTTTTTTTTGCCTTTGGACATGTCCACCATATGTGATAGTATGAATCCAGTACCCAATGTTTTTTATCAAGTGGGATCCATTCTATGACTGCCTTGGTCCACCTGCCATCAGTTCTTCTTGGTATGTGACCAGCCCACTTCCATTTCAATTCTTTTGCTCTCTTGATGATATTGTATCATTTGTTCTCTAATCCATGTACAGGTTTTTCTATCTTGTCTTGTAATCCTGACCATGTATCTTTCCATGGCTCTTTGCACCACTCATAGCTTTTGTATCGATTGTGAGGTTCACCGGCATACGTTAGAGTAGGTAGCACAACTGACCAAAAACTTTTCTCTTCAGACATAGGGAGAGATTGTTCTTGAAAATTATGCTTAGCTTGCCGAATGCCTCCCAACCACATTTAACATACCATTCAATTTCTTTTATTGTATCATCTTCCATTGGGATCCATTGGCCAAAGTGTATGTAGTTGTCTACCATGTCTAGTTCTTCTCCAGTTATATATATATATAAATATTTCTTTACTGAATTTATTAAACATAACCTGGCTTTTTTTCAAGTTTGTTTTTAAGCTACAGTAAATGGTTACCTGCTTTATGCAGCTCTTCTGGGTCTTGTGAGAAGAGAACAACATCATCTGCAAATCTTAAGTGATTTAAATAGGCACCATTGATTTTTATTCCATCTTTTGCCCAGTCTAGTTTGCGAAATACTTCTTCAGGGCGGACTGAAAAAGGATAGGTGATATTGTAGCATCTTGTTGTACACTCAGCTAGACTTACATTGGCAGAATAAATTGGACTATAGTTGTGTGTGTACATGCATGCAGTTGTGCCTTCAAGTCAGTTTTTGACTCCTAATGCTTCCTGAAGCAGTCCTTGCAGTTTTTTTGGCAATTTTTTTTATCACCACTAAAGTTCTTATTAAAAGTTAATATTCCAAAATAAAAGACTGTTTGTCCATTTTCCTTCTTGTTTTTCCCCTACTGTTTTCAAGAATCCCATTCATGTCATCCCTCCATTTCTCAAGTGCAAGCATGGCCAAGTTCTGATGTTTCACTACTTCTTAATGTTCATTTGTTCCTTGTCAGCCATTGAATAGTGACCGAAAGAAACAGAAAGAGCTGTCTTTAGCATTGTTGGTCAGATTTGAAGTGAAAGTGAATGGATGACATTTATAATAGCACAAAGTTGTGGGCTGTTGCAAGGACCATATAGGTTGACAGCATCCTGCCAATGAGACCCCAAAACTGCCGATTAGTACTGTGTACAATGTCAGAAGAGTTCATTAAAGCGACAATTGCCACCTCTCAAAGAAAAAGGCAGCCTGTCATCCGTGCTGGTGAGCCTTCATCAAAGGTAACTTTCTAAAGAAGTAGTAATAAAATTTAAGCAGTACTTAGAATGTGTTCCTTTTCTCTGCAGAGCAAGGAACAATCAAAGTAGCTAGGGAGGAGAAATTTCAGAGAAAAGTATGCTTTTAAGACTTTATAGAATAAAATGTTGTAATTGTTCTAATAAGTGTACTAATAACTTCTGTATGTAATCAATATTCCATTAACTATTACCCGCTACATGGTTGAAAATGAACAGTCTTATTGAAAGGATATTTCTACAGAGTTGCATATGCAGAATAAAATTTCCATTATATTGCAGTTTAGACCATCTTGGTCAGCCACCCTGTTTACTGTTAGCATAGGTCTGCAACTTTTCTGAATGTTTTGTTAATGTTAAAAAACATACAGTTGTTCTGTACTCCATAAGCTTACATCGTTTTGCAGTGTATTGTAACTGAAATAATGCTTTTTATTAGACATTACTAATACCTTTCTGGAACCAGATTTGGATATAAAAACTTGTGCTCTACTCATCACTGCTCATGGTGACATTATAACTATTATCTTAGGGGGGTATTCTTTCAAATCTTAATATTTATGTCTATGATTTGAAAAATGGAAGGTCAACCCTAAGTATTGATGTTCAGAGCACATTATGCACAAAGGACGAAATGGGAGGAACTGGGTATTACTGGTGAGCTCTGGTGTTAGAAAAAATGTATTTGTCGCCCTGCAGAACCAGATCTATTTTTGAAAGTTCTGAATCTCTTGATATTTCTTCTACAAAAATCCAAAAAAAACCCAAAAAGGATAAACAGGTTTAGAACAAACTGAAGGGCTGATAGAAAGATAATTTTTGATGCTCTTCAGCCTGAGATGAGACTAATTGAGAGATCAGTCTAAAACAGTCTAGTAGCATGTATTTGTTCTTGAAAGCCCAGCATTTCTAAGGTACTTAGATGCTTTTGCCTCTACTTATAGCTTTCCCAATTTATTTATACGTTTTCCCAATTTATTTAGTGTATTGGTTATGTAATTAGAATATTTTTCTTTAATTAAAAAAAACTGCCCCCTTTCTTTCAAATAAGCATTAAAAGTCTGATAGGGTTACTGGGGAACCCTAACTAATTGATTTCTAGGAAGAGGCAATGAAGTTCCAATTCATCTTGGCAAATTTGGAGTTCTAAATGTTTTGTCTTTTAATCTAAGAGCTGTAGTGTGAGATCAGAAGATAGTGGTCCCCATGGAATTCAACCCTTTAAGTGTTTTATTTTAATACATCATAAAAGAGTAAAATAATAACTTAGATTTGTTTAGGTATTTTGGTTTTCTCCTCTGTAATAATAGGAACCATTACCCCTTATAGAGTTGGAAAAATTGATCAATTTCTTGCAAGGGAGTATCACATTCTGACTTGCTACTGTACTATTATCTCAGGAGAGTCCAATTTCTTTTATCTCTGCCTCAGTGAGATCACTGTTGGGTGACTGCAAAAATGAGTCCATCTGACTGATTACATGCTTCATTTTGATTCCATTCTTTCAATCTGTAGTTTCAGTCTGTTATGCCCTTTGAGAACCGATTGCTTTGATCTGGGATAAAACTCACCTTGAGAAGTAACAGTACCAAACACAAGTATGTCCAACATCAATTAGAAAAAATTATTTGCATGTACATTTAATCTTGGTCTGCTTTAAAAGAGTGTGTATCCTAGCATATAATCTGTGGTTTTGTTAGATATTTATCATCAGTGTCAGCAAAAGTAAAGTTAACATCTCTTCAAGTTAAGTTTAACTATTAGTGATCTCATGGATATATCCATGAAATTTTCTTGCCAGCAGTATGGAAGTGGGCTGGTATTGCCTTCTTCTGGAATGATAATGACTTTTTTCCCCCAGTCTAGTTTATCATAAATCAGGTGTTTTGTAAATAGAATTTACAGATCCAAATGCAGTCATGAATTACAACCTTGCTAATTTGTAAATCTCAAATAAAAAACAGAGTAGTCCAGGAGTGAAATGCTACCAGTTTGGGCAAACCGGTAGTGGCGGTGGTGCGTGGTCTGGCAAACTGGTAGCAGCGGCAGTGCAAAGCTCTGCCTACCCACCCAGATGTCGTTACTTCCTGGTTTAAATCAGGAAGTAACCTGTTTTTGACCCTCTGCGCATGCGCAGAAGACTTTGTGCATGCGCAGAGGGTCCAAAATTGCACATGATGCATGCACATGAGTGGAGTGCGTGCGTGCGCACTTCCGAACCAGTAGGGAAGGTAAGTAGATTTCACCCCGGAGTAGTCTGATTTACTAATCTGTTTTGGGGTTTTTTTTGGCAGTGCCTTATTGGTACTCTCAGTTTTAAATGCCTTTTCCTTCTTTCCTTTCGCTCTCTGTCATTTTCTTCCTCCCTCCCTCCCCCTCCCTCCATCGCAAAGCTTTATTGTTACCAGTATAATCTGTAGAAAATTCTTACATGAAGACGAAATATTTAAATTATAATTTTAGTATGTACAAACCATTGAGCTGCTAAATATTTAATATTTTGCTAAATGTTAATGGCTCATAAAAGAAGATGTAATATAAATAATATTTGTCTGGATGGCTATTAACATTATATCAAGCTTGATACATAATTAAGATGTCAAGCTTTCATAAACAAATTTTCAAACTCTGAAGGGATTAATCTGTAACCCAAATGTTTGTTAATCTTTTCCATTTAGCTGGCTTTCATGCCTAAATTTACAGTCTCCTGATTTCTAGACCATTACCTTAACCACTACACCAAACTGGCTCTCCATCCGCTATTTTATCATCTTTCTCAGTCTTTCTCTTAATAATATTTGTAACATTGGGTAAAGATCACTATTATTATTGTTGAATGATTTTAAGTAGTTCCTACAGTTGATATAGTTTTCAAAGAAAGAGAGAACAGCAATAGTTCACAATAATATAACAAGGAGACCTCACACATAAAAGCCTAAAATCGTGATGGCGAACCTATGGCACGCGTGCCAGAGGTGGCACACAGCATCCTCTCTGATGGCATGCAAGCCGTTGGCCAAGTTCAGCTCCATTGTGCATGTGCACATGCCTCCCACTGACCAGCTATTCTTTGGGTCTCTGTCGTGCATGCGCGGGGACCAGGTGTGTGTGAGGGCCCCCCCGCACGCATTGCATTTTGGGGGTTTGTGTGCGTAGACCTAAGGCTACTTTTATTAGGACAGCTTTAGTCACGGAATCTTGCAAAGGGTGAATGAGTCAGTCCTTCAAGACAAGACCAGACTAGGAACCCAAAGTTATGAGTTACCAATACTAATTTTAGTATAGGGTTAAAGTAACAGAAATTTACAAGTCTTAATGTGCTTCCCTTCTTCCTTCTTATCTTCATGTCTGAGTCATTTTCATAAACCATGTTTTTAGTCTGGGCTCAAGCCTCATTCAACTTTGGCAACAGCTCTCTCCCTCAAGGTTATCCTCTATATTCAGTGCAGGTCAACAACAATTCAGACAATTACTAGATGGCAGCAAAATTATACAGAAACTGAAATCTAAAGAAAACTGCAGCCTAGATTGGTAGCCCTAGTTTTAACATCATCCACCAGTTTGCCATTTTAACCCTCCAATTATTAAGCAATTAAAATTTATGCATTAAAATGATATGGATAGGAAATGAAAATCAAGAGTCTTTCAGCTTAGTCATGTCTTTAACTGCTATTCGTCCAAAACTGTAGCTAGTTAGAAAGTGAATAAATACTCTGATAGTACAGTAATAACTAAGCCTCAGGTGTCTATTTAAGAAATTTTGCTTAGATTTGGGGTACAAATGAAATGCTCCTAGGAACACACAAAGGAATTCTAATCAGGTTTCTTTATTGTTCCACGCAGGGGTGAAATTCAGCAGGTTCTGACAGGTTCTGGAGAACCGGTAGTGGAAATTTTGAGTAGTTCGGAGAACCGGCAAATACCACCTCTGGCTGGCCCCAGAGTGGGGAGGGAATGGGGATTTTGCAGTATCCTTCCCCTGCCATGCCCACCAAGCCATGCCCACCAAGCTACACCACGCCCACAGAATCGGTAGTAAAAATATTTGACTTTCACCACTGGTTCCACGCCTATAAACAAACTGAGGCAGACTACTACCTACATGAAGGATATACTCTGGGGACTATGAGGGAGAAGCTGTTTTCATTCTCTTTCTCTCACACAAACTAGTTGCCTCCTTCCTGAAAATCCAGACTACATTCCATCACAATTGCACTGCAATCCTCTTCATAGTGATTATCCTCAGGCGTGAAAATTTAATAGGTGGTGTCACCAGTAAACATTTAGAAAGTGAAATAAATGTAGAAAATGCAGCATATTTAGTGTCCAATGACTTAACATTCAATTTTTAATAGTTCAGGCAGCTAGAAAACTAAAATGAAGTTATGAAATCAGTCAAATAATTATAGTATTGGCCTTAAGAGCCAAAGCTTTGGCAAATTTTAAAATTTTAGCCAATAAGCTTGCAGTATTCAAATTAGCTAGGCCATTGTTTATGTTAGTTTATGATACTAGGAAGTACATCACTTGACATGGCAGTTGAAAGGATTGGCTGATCCCACAAATAATCTCTCCTCCAAATATACCAGGACAAGAAATGTTACTTATCTAAGCCTCTACACTTTGAAGAATTCATCATTTTTTAAAAAAGAAATATTCTGGCTACTTGCAAAAGGTAGAAGGAGAAATGAAGCCTTTTAATCACTGCAGAAGAAAAATCTCACTTTGCTGGAAATTGGCCTTGGGTTTCTCCCTGATGTTTGGTGTACCGGATTCACAAGCTGCAAGCCCATCCGTGTATTATATGAATCTAACACTTCATTGGGGGAAATGGGCCATGTCAGAGATCTATCATCCAGCTTTATTTGAAGAGAACCTGCCTTCCAAGAAGATGATGGGTGTGTTGGTGATCCCAGAAGGTGAAGCTAAAAATGCTTGTGGGGTGGAGACTAACTTCAACATACCACCAAATACAGAGGACTGGATTGCCTTCATTGCAAGAGGAGGCTGTACTTTTAAGGATAAAGTAATGGCAGCAGCACAGAAAGGTGCTACTGGGGTCATTATCTATGACCATTCATGTGCTGAGAGAGAGAGTCTCATTTTAACTCGTGAAGATGCTGGTGAGATTGCTGCTGTCATGATTAGCAGCCTGAAAGGAAAGCAGATTCTTCGCTTGATTCAGGAAGGTATTCGAGTAACTGCCATGATTGAAATGGGAGCAACCCAGTGCCTCTGGAAGATATACCTGTGTGCTTACTCTCTCATTTTGACATTCGTTGCTTATGTCTTAATATGCTGTACTCCTGGGCAGATTATGATAAGACATGAAGAACGGAGAGCCCAAATGATGAAATCAGAACTCCGAAAAGCTGTTCATTCTCTTGAATTGCGGAAGTTAAAAAAGGATGAATTTGATCTGGCAGAAGAAACGTGTGTGGTTTGCTTAGAGACGTATAAACCAAGAGAGATAGTCCGGATTTTAACTTGCAGGCATATTTTCCACAAACGATGTATTGACCGGTGGTTGCTAAAACGTGGCATTTGCCCGATTTGCAATTATGCCATTATCCAAGGCAACTGAGAGAGATGCAATAATTTATCTTCATCAAATTCCCAAAGTTCCTTTTCAGGATCATATGTAAGAGCATTCTTCTCACTAACTCTTAAGAACTCTCTTACTTGGAGAGTGGTGATGATTTGGAGGCTAGTGTCAGTTATGATCAATAATTAAAGCTCTACATTTATGGACATCACCACTTAATGTGAAATTTTGTTGCTTTTTTCCCTCTTGGGACATACTGATTTTGCAATACGTATGTATTTAAATAGTCTCAGAAGTGTGTGGATGAGATTGTCTTTGCAGAATGTATTTATTATCCACATCAGCTAATCCTTCTTGTTATAACAATCTGTCCAATAAGCACAGACATTAAACAATTTAAGAAAGAGAGAAATTATTTGCAACTAGTGCTGCATGATGGCTGCATACTTTTCGAGTTCAAATTGCATGCAAAAGCATTTTCCAAAATATCAATTTTATGAAAGTCAACTATTGGATGTATTTCCAGACTAGCTATTCCCACAGCCCTCCTGAGAAGACTGAAAATAACTGAGGCCAAACATTTACTAACTGGGAAATGTGGGTGAAATTAGCACAGAACACACATCAATGAAAGAAATAGAATCTGAGTTCTTAAGAGAAACATTTATTTTAATGAGAAAACAAGTAGTTAATATGATTGAAAATCCTAAACTTTTAATCTGTAATTCTTTAGTGTACAGTTTTTGGCTGTTTCTTTAAAACATACCACTAATCATTTGACTAGCAGAAACTGGGAAGAAACAAGATGGCTGAAGACTCATCCAGAAGATTCCTTCTTAAACAGAGGAATGGGTCCAGCTGTGTCATGTGAAAAAAAGCATTACACTATAACCTGTTGATACAACTCAATTGTTATTACCAAGTAATAGCAATGTGGAAACCTCACAAACTCTATAGCCTACACCTTTTCAGAGTAAGGAGAATGCATGCTTAATAACAATATGGAATATAGAGGGGGTTTCTAAAAATCTCAGTGACTTCTAATTGGTATGACTAAAGCTGTAGCCATCTTGTCATCACAATTGCTCTACATGATTATTCTGCACCTTGAGTATCACTTGTGCCATAGCAAGAAATTATCCACCTAAGAAAAATTTTTAAGATGCTCAGATAGGAGTCTGGACATTTATTTAGAACATTTTTCTACTCACCAGTAGAGTGTTACAATCTTAACTGCTGTAGGGTAACTGATTTTTGAGCAACAAATCATTTTTAGGAGGAAACTGCTATGTAATTACTGTTACAGTAAATCTGTGTATTACAGCATGCATAAACAAGGCAGGATGCAGTATACTTTGGATGCAAAATGCATTTATTAGAAATGTAGGTAAGTAAAAATTCCAAGGTAAACCCATATGCCAACAATGGACATAGTTCATAAAATTTTCTCAAGTTCCAATAAAAAGTATGGGGCCTTCTTGTTGCGACCATCATTACCTTCTCTTTTCATTATTATTATTTTTTTTTACTTTTATTGAGAGAGTATTTGAGCATACTAATTATTGTACCAGATTGGTTATTTCCTCCTAACTTTATTAAATGACACTGTAAACCAAATTGTATCTTTGAGACGTGATTAAATTCCCACCCCATTCAGCTCTAGCCAGGGTACAAATGGTGGGACTTAATGGGAGCTGTAACATAGTAATATCTGGAGGTCGTATCCATATATTATCCAGCTGTTGTCCACTGGAGTACAGCACAATTACATCTGGTATGTGCTGCTGCATAATTGTAATTCGTCTCTATGTTCTGAGTCCACAGAAATCAATGTGTTTAATTTGTTTGAACAAATTGAATAGAGTAGCATAAAGCCATGTCCTCAATACATTATAGTCTAATTCTTTGATATTAATTATTATGTTTTGCTTTAGTTTTGGTACAAAAATATCTGATAGTTAGGCTTTTGCTTTCTTTCCTTTTTGGCCTTATTTACCTATGATTTACAGAATTGTTTAGGTTTTTTTTAAGGCCACTTTTGTTTTGTTTGTTTGGATCTAATTGCAAATGACATACTAAATGTGTTGGGCAAAGAACTGAACATACTTTTTCTGATATAGCATATAACTCTATCAGGAGCCTTCAGCATATGTTCCTACATTAGTCTGGGTGTTTGCATCAACTCCCTATACTTTGATTTTTATATTTTTTATCACCTTGGGATTATTGTATATTATTCAAGCTGCTGAACTGTTTGTTTAAATTTTCACCTGATACAGTTGATTTTTTCACCCTATTTCAGGGGTCGGCAACCTTAAACGCTCAAAGAGCCACAGAGGTCCTAACCAGAAGCCTCCCATTCAATTCTGGAGCCGACTGGAAGTCCGGTTCCCCCACCATAGAATCTCCTCCTAGCGTGGCATCCCTTTTCCTTTACCTGTCCTAACTGAAAGCCCTATCAAAAGCCGACCAGCGACAGGGAGCTGCAGCAGAGCGATGAAAGAGCCACATACAGCTCCAGAGCCGTGGGTGGCTGACCCCTGCCCTATTTGTTTAAATTTTAATATTATCAAAATAGATTAGATTAGAATATGTAAAGAAACAGTTGGGAAAGCATACACAATAAATTAAATATAGCTTTGTATGGAATTAGATTTTCGTATAGACTTGCATAGTCTTTTCCTTTGAAATATCTCCCTAAGGGTAGGAAATAACTTTTTGTTTTTTCAAAACAAAATATATTGTACATACAAAGCTTGTTGCGTGTAATGATGCTGAAGAGGCAACAAGGAAGTGATTAGAAAATACTTGCTAATTATTCAGAACTAAAAATACTGATTGCAGATAAATCATTGATCAAAATGCAGACCTATTCAAAAAATTATTAAGGAAGACTATTGGTAGTTGCAGAATTCTGGGCATTGAAATCTAAACATCTTAAAGTTGCTGAGGTTCAGAAACACTGGTCTAAGTAGACAAACCTGCCTTGTACTGAATGGAATTCTCAAACTTTGCAAAACAAGAAGCCTTTTCTATTAATGGTTTAGGTGGTTTTCCTCAGCTTGGTACTTTCCAAATTGGTTGGAACTACAACTTCCATAATTTTGGCTGGTGGTGTAAAGAGTTGTAACCCCAATAATCTGAAAGCTGATTGAAGCTATGCTACAACTACCAAATGAATTGGTAAAAGTATAGATCAGTGTTTCTCAACCTTGGAAGCTTGAAGATGGGTGGACTTCAACTCCCAGAATCCCCCAGCCAGCAGTGCTGGC
>JANHZT010003320.1:159249-177711 GCA_032468215.1 Stegonotus admiraltiensis | reverse complement strand
TGGAGCCTCCGGGTGCTCTTCAAGGGGAGCCCCATGTAGAGAGCGTTACAGTAGTCCAGACAGGAAGTGACGAGGGCATGAGTGACCGTGCACAAGGCATCCCAGTCCAGAAAAGGACGCAACTGGTAGATCAGGCGAAAATGATGACAAGCCCCCCTGGCCACAGCCATCAGATGATCTTCTAAAGACAGCTGCATATCCAGGAGGACACCCAAGTTGCGAGCCCTCTCTGTAGGGAGTAAGGTCTCACCCCCAATAGCCAGCGATGGAACCAGCTGACTATACCAGGACACCGGAAACCACAGCCACTCGGTCTTGGAGGGGTTGAGTCTGAGCCTGTTTCTCCCCATCCAGATCCCTATCCAGATGATTAAAGGCCTGGAGACTAAAACATATGAAGAACAGTTGCAGGATTCGGGTTTGGCTTGTCTAGAGACAAGAAGGACTGAGGGGACATGATAGCAGTATTCCAGTATTTGAGGGGCTGCCACAAAGAGGAGGGGGTCAACTTATTTTCCAAAGGTAGGACAAGAAACAATGGATGGAAACTAATCAAGGAGAGAAGCAACCTGGAATTAAGGAGAAACTTCCTAACGGTAAGGACAATAAACCTGTGGAACAGCTTGCCACCCAAAGTTGTGGTCGCTTCATCACTGGAGCTTTTTAAGAAGAGACTGGACAATTACTTGTCTGAAATGGTATAGGGTCTCCTGCTTCAGCAGGGGACTGGACTAGAAGACCTCCAAGATCCCTTCCAGCTCTATTCTGATTGATTGATTGATTGATTTTGTGTCTGTGTGCACGTGTGTATTTGAATGAATTCAGTTTTGCAAACATTAACGTGATTTGTTTACTCTTCTGGAATTTATTTGGTTAAAACTTGTAAAGTAAACATTAGTAAATATTTGAACTTTCATAATAAAAATTCAGAGTGATATATAAATTGGTATAAAGAAGACATGGCCAATTTAAGTACAGCCAAAGAGCTTAATTTATTTTGCTCAAAAAAGGATGGGCTCTGTTGTCACTGTCATGGTTGACCATTTCCTATAATTAACAACAGCAAATGAGGACAACCTTGGAGGGCTGAATTTTTCAGGAGTCTCCTTTTCTAATAGTCTACTGCAGGATTTCCCAAAGTGTAAGGTGTACCTCCCATAAGTAGGTGCAGACAGGGTCCTGGAGAGGTGTGAAGAATCATTTAGTTATATTGTTACAATATATCTTACTTTTCCCAATGTTTCATTATATTACTCTTGTTATTCATTTTTGTCCTTTTTTGTATTTGAATTTTTAAGAGAATGTATAGGTTACACCCTTTGATGTAATCTGTTTCATATAATATTACTGATCTAACAGGAAAAGCTGTATGTAAAATAAGTCAGAATTTTCTGGTTACTTCACCATACAGGAAGATATAAAACATGTTTTAGAGAAAATGAAGCAGAGGTGGGTTTCAGCAGGTTCTGACCAGTTCTGGAGAACCGGTAGTGAAAATTTTGAGTAATTCGGAGAACCGGTAGTAAAAATTTTGACAGGCCCCACCCCCATCTATTCTCTGCCTCCCAAGTCCCAGCTGATCAGGAGGAAATGAAGATTTTACAGTATCCTTCCCCTGGAGTGGGGTGGGAATGGAGGTTTTACAGTATCCTTCCCCTGCCATGCCCACTAAGCCATGCCCACCAAGCCACGCCACGCCACACCCACCAAGCCACACCCACAGAACCAGTAGTAAAAAATTTTGAAATCCACCACTGAAATGAAGCATGGGCTGTAGATTCAATGGATCCTTCAGTATATAATCTTAGTTCATATGTAACTTTTTTATATATTTGCCCTGAAGAATAGCTTTGGAAGGGCACTAAAACATCCTAGTCTTAGAGCTTTTTAAAGTTTGGGGACAGTTATTTGATTTAAATATCATGCCAGCCTAAATAATGTAGGTTAACGACTCAGAAACACATTCCTGGATAGTGTGGATTGATCCAGTTAGGCTTCCAAATCTAGCACATTGCACAGATTACTTAGTCATAGCCCAAATAGCTTCTTTTAAAAATCCATATTTGTTACAAGAATGTTACAAGAATGATATTTTCCATATTGATTTATAATTACCCAGCCAAATCATTTAGATAAGAACTTAGTGCTTCTGGAAAAAAAAGTAACTTTAGCCATTAGACAATAGAGAGCCAAATTGGTGCAGTGGTTAAGGGGATGGCCTAGGAACCTGGAAAGTGTGAGTTCCAGGCCTCCCTTGGGTATGAAAGCCTGCTTGGTGACTTTGAGACAGACACACACACACACACACACACACTGCCCAATGCACTTCCCAGGATTATTGCTATGGAGAAAATAGGAGACAGGAGTATTAGGTATTAGCAGTTTTCAGGTGACCAAAATATATAAAGAAAGTGGGATAAATAATATTATTATTCCAGAGTTCTGGTATCTGTAATCAGACTATCCTTCTTCCTTAGTATCAAGTACACATGGGGCCACTTGAAATATATTACTTAAGAATTTACACTGAAGCCTTCGCAGAGATACAATCCTTTCCTAAAATTCGTTTTATTTGGTGAATTAATAATAGCTTTTATTTACATTTTTAATCAAGTTTTCAAGGCTTTTAGCATTCTTTTCATGTCTACTCCTGAACAGTCCCGTAGAGTCAGAGAAACTTCTGCATGGAAGTCTGATTCCATACAACTACTTTGCTAGTCTTTTATGTTGCTTTATTTTGAAAATGTTGATAGTTAACATTCAATACAGAATAACTGTTAATTGCCCAGACTTGTTTTCAAGAATTGAAAAGAAAGGTAGAACAATTGCTTTTATCTATTAAGTGAAGGACAATGATGCAGCACCATAGAAATCTCCAAGCATGTTTCTTCCAGGATGGTGAGCATTCTGTATGTATTCCTTCTATTCAAACCACTGTATTTGTGCAGCATTACGAGTGTTACAGAAATGAAAGAATAGAATACTGTTGTAAATAAGGGGTCTGGCTGGTATGAAGATACTGAAATAGAGAAAAAGAAATACGAAGAAAAGGGGAGAAAAGAAAGGTAAGTCAAGGACACAAATAGAAGCACTCATTCAGGATTGTACACAGACAGATAATAACATCCATTCATTCATTTACAATAATATAGAGGGAGGGGAAAGAATTTTACAGACAATGTACGATAGGTCAAAGTTCTAGGCTGCTCTATATGATTGTACTTCTTAATTTTCTAAGTCAGGCTCTCAAGGAGAAAGATGACAACGTCAAGACAAAGGGTTTTTATGGCCCAGTGATTAAATGGTTTGGGTGTACGAGATGAGCAGTGTATTCTGTTGTTAATAGGGCCATCATCACCTTATTACTAGCCTTGCAAAAACCTTTCGAAAGCATGGTACATAATAGTGCAAGTTACTTTTCTATTCCATAAAACAAGTTACTTTTATTATCTATTCACAGGACGCTGCTATGGAGCTTATGGCCTAAATGTTAGACAGCTAATAAAAATAGGTCTTTGCAGATTCGTTGAGGTGCTCCATTTTGTGTGAATATTTCAAGGTCTGACAACAAAAGTTATGTTTGTTTGTTTTTTGAGACTATCCTGATGGAAATATTTTCCATACCTCTTCATTTACACCCAGGAAATATCAGTAGGATCTTGAGCATTTTCAAGAAGCAGTTCCAATAAAGTCCTTCACTCATAAGTAAAGCATCTTCATTGAACAATTTGGAGAGACCTAGAAAGAAGTACCAGAGTGGTCAAATAATCTGACCAGAGGGAACTCATAGACTCGAAATAAAAAAGCAAACCCATTATTTATTTGAAACAGCAAATACAATAATTTAGTTGAAAGTAGAGTCTATGCAGCGGAGATTCTCAGTCATCCAGATCATGGTTGCCCCAAAGGTGCTTTTTCAAGAGGCAATTGGACTTTCTGGTTTTTCTTTAAAGATGCTTCGCTTCTCATCCAAGAAGTCTATTTAATAAATAAAAAATAAAGAACAGCAATCAAAAATAGCACTGACAGTGTAGTAAATAAATGAAGCAAGCTTAGAATTTAGGCCCTAAATTATTATTTTAACTCAATGTTTTACAAAAGGTATTGCCTGAAGGTTGCATCCTTACATTTATGCTATGTCAGAGAAGCTGCAAAAACGTTCTCAATTAAAATGCATTAGCCACAAATATCAACAGAAAGCCAACACTGGAGATTTTAAAGAAGAGATTGGACAACCACTTGTCTGAAATAGTATATGGTTTCCTGCTTGAGCAGGAGGTTGGACTAGAAGACCTCCAAAGTCCCTTACAACTCTGTTATTCTGTTATATTTTGTTATGATGTAATCTTCACCCCTTGTTTGTGTAGGATGACCCAATATAAGCATAAAAGGCAGAGTTTGAATCATGATATATATTTTGTTATTTGGACAGTTTGTCCTCCCCATAGACACTGGAGATCCAGTTGAAACAATTCACAGCCATCTTTTTCTGTATTTCTTTATCCCCTCTTTTCCTTTTGTGTTCCTCTATAAATACATTTTATCAGTCAGATGGAGTTCACTGAAGTTGTAATGAAAGTGTGATACTAAATTAATAGGCCATAGTTATATCTTGTAGATTACTCGTTGCAATCAAGCATTACAAACTGAAGATGAAATTCTTTTTCATATATCTCCAAAATCAAGATTAACAACTTAGTAAATGTGCTTGCCCTTCTCAGCTAACTTATTTCCCTTATTTGTTGTCCTACATAACGATCCAAATATAGTCATGTTTAGAAATTAAGTAATTAATGTGACTATTATCAAATATATATATACACAGTGGGATAATCGGTTAAATGTTGAGTTCAAAATTATCACAATTACTTAAATACAGTATCGGCTTATCAGTAAGAGCAGGGGTTAAGTGAAGTTAGAAAATATAGCAAAGAACTATTGTTTTCTTCTTCGTCTCATTTTATATCTGGTTTTCATGCTGCGACTTCCCATTTTGTCCATCTCTTTCTGAAATGATGTTGGTGGGAAATACATGAAGTGTAAAGTGACTTTTTCCCCCTGCTGAGAGGCAAGCTGAATTGACAAAGAAGCCTCCCACCCCCGCCCCCTAGATGGTATCTTACTACTTCTCTTTGGCAGAAGCTGATATATTGAACATTCTTCAAAGAGATAATAAAGGGGAAGACCATATAGGAATGAAATCACCCTGTGGCCACCAATGTTATAATTTTATTCTTTATGGTTTTTTAAATTATTTCTTCCAGAGGTGGGCAAGGAAGGAAGCCAGAATGTGCAGCTCTCGGATTATTGGTTGGGCTGAAAATCTGAGATACTTGATTGGGTGGAAAAGAAAATGCCAGTGCAAAGAAAAGTATTTTCTCTTTAGCAATGAATGTGGATTTCTTGTGAAGAAACTGAACATGGCAACATGAATTGTCATTCATAGTGGCTTTTACAAAATATCCAGTGGTGGGTTTCAACTAATTTAGCAACCAGTTCTTCCTAATAACCAGGTGGGCGTGGCTGGGGGGGTCATGTGACTGAATGGGCGTGGCCAACTCTGTCACTCAGGGCAAGGTGGGGCGGCGCAGGCAGCCGCCACCGCCTCTTTGCTGGTGTGAACAGCCTGCAGCCGCTACCGCCTCAGTTTGGGCTGGCAAAGAGGCTGTGGCTGCAGGCCATTCGCACCAGCAAAGAGGCAGGGCTGCAGGCCATTTGCACCGGCAAAGAGGCAGTGGCTGCAGGCCGTTCACACCAGCAAAGAGGCAAAGGAAGGCTCACCAGGCAGGCAGAGAGATGGGCCGTATGGGAGGCAGCAGAGAATGGCAAAGAAAGGCTCGGCAGGGAGATGGGCTGAGTGGGAGGCCAGGGCGAAGGCAGGCAAGTGGGCTGGGCTGCAGGGGCCACATGGCCGAAGGCAAGTGAGGGAGCAAGGGAGCCAGAGAGCAGCAGTTGCTATGCTGCGGCCAAGGCAGGCGAGGTGAGATAAGGATTGACTGGGAGAGACGAAGAGGGGCTGGCGGGGTCATCCAGTGGTGCAATTAGCTGTGCATAATCTTTCCTTTTTTGACATTCTATGGAAACTCAGAATACAAATGGCTGTTCTGCACACACTTCCACATTTGAGATGTTCTAGGACAGGGGTGTCAAACTCGCGTCGTCACAGCAGCGTCATGACGTAGCTGGACTTTTCCCCCTTTGCTAAACCAGGCGGCACCAGACCCCTTTTTCTATTATAACTGAAAACCTGTGTTTCAACAACCCCTCTGAGATTTTAATACAATTTCATTTTACACTTTGGAAATTAAATTTCAGGGTCTGCATGGATTTCCAGTCCTCTCTTTCTTTAGAAACTGTGAGAAGTTTTATATCCAAACATACTTTATTCTTTATACAGTTTCCATCTTCCCTTCAAATATTAACAGAATCCATAATGGTCTGAGAATCAGTGTCTCCAAGTTAATCAAATTAGCAAACTTCCTCAAACCCCAAAATAAGTTACCTAGACCTAATCCACATATAAAAAGATAAAGTCTACAAATACAAATAGAGTTAATTAAATTAAGTCTCCCAGCAGAACTGTATGTTCACAGGAATACACACACACACACACACACACACACACACACATCTCAGCATATAGACACTTCCACACCCTATAAAAGTTTGCCACTGTACCCCATTTTTCTGCAGCCTGCCCCTAAAGCAAACTCTTTTGCTTTTAGGAATATTTCTTTTTTCCTCACAGCTGTCTGGATCTCATTTTTATTTATTCTTGTGCAATCCCAGCTTGAGTTGGAACCCCATAATTATTCTTCTGACAAAACAAAGGTGGTATAAAAGTAAAGCATGCTTTTATAGGAAGCAGTTATTTGGTATTGGGGGCGGGGTTTATTTGTTTTTTGGGTTTGGTTGGTCAGGTTCCTCATGTCTTGAGGAAACAAGTTAGGAACGTTTTAGCACCTAAAGGTTACAGGAAGCAACAATTTGGCAACAAAAGTAGATGCAAAATGTATTAAAAGGTTAAAATTATAAGTCTTTTTCACTGAAAAATTAATGCAATCTTAGATTGCTAAATATTAGCCTGTGATAGTGTTAAAATGCTGAGATAATAATTGCTAAAGTGCTGATTAAGAAAGAACTCTCAAATGGATGTACACAAAAGTTTTAGGTTCTTCCTAGAACAGGGGTGTCAAACTCGTGGCCCATGGGCCAGATGCGTCCTGTTCTGGCTCTACCCCCACCTGGTTTAGCAAACGGAAGCAAAGTCCCAATACATCACATGATGATGCCGTGACGACGCAAGTTTGACACCCCTGTCCTAGAACATCTCAAATGTGGAAAAGTGTGCAGAACAGCCATTTGTATTCTGAGTTTCCATAGTACAATGTCAAAAAAGAGAAGATTATGCACTGTACTGAGTAAAAAGGATAATATAAGAGAAGATGGCAATGGTTATAACATCTATTCATGGAGTGTAATATCTAAACAATGGCAAAGATGTTTTAAATCAAAGATGATTTAAATTCTGTTAAATCAATCTCCCAGGAATGCAGTTAATGTTGTATGTGATCAAAGTAAAAACACTTCTGGGTGAAGGCAAAGGGTATCTGAGGATCTGGAACTTTCAGAAAAACCCTAGTAGCAAACTAGGATCAAATCTGTAGCCTTTCTGGAACTTTGTTTTTTTACCTCTTATCAATCTTAATAAAAATTAAATATAGTCAGATATTTAAAGAGACACCATGATTGTAGACCTGCAGTTAAGGTTACGTATTGGAGGGTGAGGATTGACCATGTAGGTAGGAAGCTGTCCCCAAAAAACCAGGTAGGCCATAGTTCTCCCAAAGTAAGTCAAGCCAATATTCCAGCAGCAATTCCAGCAAATAAAATGCAGATCTCTATAGAAATCAAAGTGGTTTTAACCTTATGAAGGGATTGGATAAACATTGAAGTCCATTTTGCTTAGCTTTGGGTTTTTGAAACTGCCCCCCTTGTCTGATCCTGTTTAGAGTGTTATTGCTTAAAAGAAAATGGGTATATTTAAGTGACCAGACCTGTTCCATGCTGACAGCACTGATTTTCCAGGATGTGACGTGACACATCATTTCTAGAAAATGCAAGTAATTTTGTTTTAGCTTTGGTGATGTCAAGGCTATTATTATTATTATAGGGAATAAAGATGCTAAGGGATCTTCTGATATATGCTAGGGATGCAGAAGTAATTGTATGAATTGCATGGAGGAAGATGGCTGCTTGGACAATTAACACATCTAAAATTACGGAATGATTCCAATACTTATAATTGTCTGAAAAATAAAACATGCAATTTTATATGTACTTCTAATATGAGATGAAACTACTTTTTAAAATTATGAATTCAACAGTACTTTAAGATTTTCAGTAGGTTTTCCATCTATTTAAAAACTTCTCACTTCTGTAAATGCAAGTAATGATATCACAAAACAAGTTTCCAAACAAATTTTATTTCTGAGGAAGTGGTGCAAAAATCCTTCAAACCCAAAATAAAAGTATATATTGCTATCCACCCAACGCTAGGTAAACTATGACCTGTCCCTCTTCCCAACATTGGGAATGGCTTTGGTCAAATATCACTGTAAAACATTTACCAATAAGAAGAGAAATAAAGTTGCAAAAAAAAAAAAAGATTTCCTATATTGTTTTGCTATGAAATAAGCAGTAAAACAGAGTTGCCATTTGCTCCACATTGAAAAAAAAACTATTTACGCAAGACAACAGATCAGAATATCTGTATTTTCATATTAAAAATTGTTTTGCTAGTTGCAGGTGCTACTCAGAACTAATAGTAGACACTACAATCATAAGGAAAACACTTCAAAGCTGGAGATGCATTTTTAATTCCAACAAGCACTTTGCCATCCGATTAGCATTACTCCTCAAATTGCACTTATGTCAGGAAATCAGGGAACCCAGCACTTTTTCAGTGAAAAGAGAGAAAGTATCAGAAAAATATTTGTTTGTTGCAGCCTTATCATTTTCATATATTTATACAAATATACAAAAACCTGAAAACTCATCAATAGCTATGTTAAATAAAAGGACAAGATTAAAAAAAAATTAAAGAAGTGGACATTTCAATTTAACTATGTACTAAAGCACTTCACTGTTTGTTGGCAACAAGAAGCTAAAAGGAGAAAATAAATATGTCATGAAAAACTCTTTTTCTTTATCACCTGGGTGGCGTTGGGATCTTAAAGCCTTCTGTTGCGAAGTATTTTCTTGCCATTCTCTCTTAGGGGATCAAAACTCTTTACAGAAGAGCAAAAGCCCATAATTTAGCTATCTGCTGTCTCTTGTGAGAACAGCAATAAACATTACTCCCCACAAATGTAAAACAGAGAAGTTAAATTTTGTCACCTCCTATAACAATGATGAAGAATTGGATCATATTTGTCTCATACTGGTCTCTCACCCTCTGGCCTGGCATTCTCAGGACTGATTTTGTACAGCAAGTGAAAATGAATCAATTATTTCAAAATCATAGCAGAAGGGAAAGCTGTGTTTGTCTATAGTAGCCAATAAAATGAGTAGCATGATAGTACTTTTTCCAGCTAACCAATGTTCTCAGCCTTCCAGCCTTCCGAGGTTGGTAAAATGAGAACCCAGGTTGTTGGGGGCAATATGCTGACTCTGTAAACTGCTTAGAGAGGGCTGCAAAACACTGTAAAGTGGTATATAAGTCTAAGTGCTTGTGCTATTTAAAATAATGTGTTTTCATGAGTTATAGCTTTTAATAGCATTGGTTAATCAGTAATACTTCTGTAGTACTTCATAGGCATGTCAACAATTTTGTATGACATGATAGATACTGAGGTCTTCTTTAGAACTGTAACAATTCTTCTAGGAGAGCATGACAGATGGTGACATTCTTGGGATTTACCTTTCTCACTTGTCACTATCAAGACCTCTGGCCTGTTTCCTGACAGATGCAGACATGCCCTAGCAAAGTTTAATATGACAAGATTGTTTTCTTTATCACTGCAGAGTGCAATGTCTCCTGACAGTCAAATTAGGCAAGAAAATTCACCTGAATCTGAGGATGTTCCATTTGTCAGGGCTCTGAGATAAAGTGTCATGGCATTCAGGGTGAGGGAGAAAGAAGTTACTCAATCTTTCACATTACATTTATGAAAGAGTATGGTGATATGTCTGAGATTTGCCCTATCTGATGTTACTGAACCCTTAACATTATTCTCAAAGAAATATGACTTTCTTTCACCTGAGTGGTCACAAGTAAAAATGGTCTAAAAAGAAGGAAACAGCTATATGCCTATCAGTGCAACATTTTTTTCATTACCAGAGGGTAGAGTTTCTCATGCTTGATTCTTCACTTCCAAAATATTCAGTTAGCACTTCACCTGCTTAAGCTGTCCTGACTTTTTTGGTGATAATAGTATTGATATTATTCTAAACTGACTACATAGTTATAAGTCTTTTAGTGATGCAAATAAAAAAGCAAGTATGTAATTGCATCAGGGCTGAGTCTAAGAGCTGTGAAAACCTTAACATCTTATTTTAGGGTACAATCCTAGGCCCTCCTTCCATTATCTTAGTCCTTCATCTTTAATGCAAGGATAATGCTACCAGTGAACTTAGATGGGTTATTGTAAAGATTGCTGAGAGATAATATGTAAAAGGCTTGTAACACTTGAAATGCTCTCTAATAAAAGCCAAGAGTTGATACACCTAGCCATTGGTATATATCAAGTTTAAGAGATGGAGGGAGGAGAAGGATCAAGTATCTTCTCAAGCAAAGGAGTTGCTTATGAAGTTATGAGTTCAGGAAGAAGGTTTGTATTTTGCCATAGTGCTCCTATCAATGATGGCTGCACAACAAGGACTCAGAATGATGTGTAGTCTTTGCCTAAGCCTGCAGCATTATCTTCAAAGTGAGTTTTCACTTTTCCTATAGGACAAACTTGCATTCATGGTGAATTAAAACTATTTTAGGCTTTGAGACACCAATATTATAATTAATTTTAATTGCACTTTGTTTTGTTTTATATTGGCTTTATAATACAAAAATTTTGACCATAGCTTGTTGGAGAAATACACTGTTTCACTGTAGTAGAAGAGAAATATACCATTTTTAGCAATTTGTTGGGATGGTGGGTTGTTGTCAGGAGGGTTCTTTAAATTAATAATTTGTCATTTGTTCAGAATGAGAAATAACAAACCAGTTAATAATGAAAACATACTCTTCCATCTTTAAAACATGGTATTTTTTCAAGAAAAATAAATACAGTAACAATGCCAATTTTATTTAATAAGTTTGTCTTACGTGAAATCTAATGAACTTTAGGTGGCTTGCAAAATTTACAAATAAACTACAGTAAACATCAATGTTTTAATTAATTAGAATTATGATTAATTACAAACCCCCAGAGATGAAAGGGAGTCCTTTTGGCAGGTGGTAGCAGCTTGCAACCTTCTCTGCTGGCTTGTCCATTACTTTCTGGGTAAGCCAACAGAGAAGATTGCAAATGGCAATCAAATGATCGCCATGCGCTTGGCAACTGATTTAAGTGTGAGCAGGTCACCAAGCACCCAGCTCACTATCCCAAGACTGTGAGGGTGGTAGTGCAATATTTTCAACTCTGGGAAATTTCTGAGGCTGTTGTAATTCTAGACCTTGATTAAATGAAGTAGGTCAAGGACTGGCTGTATATCTTTTTTTTTTCTTTTCTAATTTTCTTGTTTTTCTTATTCTTGTTTCTTCCTTACTTTATATTAGTGTTAGCTTTTATATTCTTATTTAAAAGTTTAAATATTATGTGTGTCTATGTCTGGGTCTGTGTGTATAATGTATATGTATGCACATACATACAGGCCAGTGGTGGGTTTCAAAAATTTTTACTACTGGTTCTGTGAGTGTCGCTTGGTGAGCGTGGCGTGGCTTGGTGGGCGTGGCAGGAGAATGATACTGTAAAATCTCCATTTCCTCCTGATCAGCTGGGACTCGGGAGGCAGAGAATAGATGGGGGTGGGGCCAGTCAGAGGTGGTATTTACTGGTTCTCCGAACTACTCAAAATTTTCGCTACCGGTTCTCAAGAATTGGTCAGAACCTGCTGAAACCCACCTCTGATACAGGCTGTATATGTTGCAATGTTGGTGCAATGTTAAGCCCTTAGCAACTATTCACAATCAAGGTGAGATTTTCAGGTCTTTTTAACAAGTTTTATTGAAAGGAAATATGGAATTATATTACAGAATCTTGAAAACTGAATCTATGTACTTTAGCAAATCATTATCAGTAAGTATAATCAACCAACATAACTATGAGCCAATTGCCAAGCATCCAAATTTTGACAACGTCACTTTGAATATGCTGCAAATGTCACAAGTGTGAAAAACAGTCATTAATAACTTTTTTCAGTGCCATTGTAACTTTGAACAGTCACTAAAAAAACTGAGAACTACCTGTAGAATAGTGATACACATCCTGGGGACCTGCAGGCAGTGGATGAAAATGAATAAGGCCACATTCACTACTACATTTTTCTGATAGTACTCATGATAAAGTCCAAAATACCTATCTTGCTTTATGTAAAAGAATATTTTCCTTTAGGTGTGATATAAATTGTAAAGAAACAAATGCAATATCTTCTAACTGTTGTTCTCCTTTCTGGGATTTGCTGTGGTTGTTGCTCTTCCCTGCTCATTTATCTATAAGTTGTAAACTGTTTGCTTTTCCTGTTTGTAGATTTATTGCTTCTCTCACTTGAACAACTTTATTCAACTGTATTCCTTTCCTGCATCTTGTGCAAAATTGCCAGATATACTAATCAGTTTATTCAGTTCAACACTTCTGTCATATTATTCCTGGTGAAGGGATTTGTGGCTAATATTCTTCTTATGCTTTGTTCCATCATTTCTTTTGAAACTGGAAGTGTTGTATGAAACTATAACTAGTGTACTACAAGTGCTTTCTGAATTTCAAAATGAGTGAGTTAAGAAAAAATGTGAGGGTTTGTGTGTGTGTGATTATGCTTTTAAGAAATAAAACATGCATACCTTTTTAAATGGTATCAATTTTCAGGCCTGATGGAATTGGGACTGTAACTGTTGAAGAAAAAGAAAGATTTGAAGATATTAAGAAGAGGCTTTCTTCCCTTCTAGAAAACCAGATAAGCCACTTCAGGTGAGTGTTTGCATTTTATAAGCTGGACATATATGAAACTGTGAGAAGACAACAGAGCAGGAGTTAGGCATTAAAACCTGGTATGAGTGTTTTGAATATTCTGCAGTCAAGTCATTTTGCATACCACATCTCATGCCGATGATTTCTGACTATATGATATTTTTCCTACCTAACATTGCAAATCACATATGAACTATGCTGATTTTGTGTTAAAATTAGCACAAGTGGCATAGCTCTACAAATCACCCCTTATTAAGCAGTGCAGTTTCTTGTTTGATTATTATAGTGCTAATGTCTACCCATCATGATAATTTTCCTTTTAATAGAGATGGAGAGGATTTTTTTTATGCTTGGCTAGTTGGATTTTATCAATAAATTCAGTGATGCAAACCACTTGGAGATCCTAAGGTCAATTAAGTCTTCTCTTTCTCCCTCTCCTACTATCAACCCACGTTTGGCCTCTTAACTATTAATACCAGGCATTGACTCATGTCATAAAACCTGAAAAAGAATCCAGTAACATAAATTACAATATACAGTTCCCACTGCTGTTTGTAGAAAGAAAAACAAACACCACCTTTTTAAACAGCAATTTAGCAGTGGGATAAATTTGTTATCAAAAATCCATTTTCTAGAGAGGGAAAAGTATTCATTTTTTTCATTCCTCACCTTAAAATGGAGTCCCTTTTTCCTTTACCCAATGTCCATCTTTCACACAATTTCCAAGGAAAACAAAAAGTCCAAAATTTTTAGTGGCTTTGCTGGGAAATAGCAAAAGATGGTGGTAGTGGTTTAGTTTATTTGAAATGGGCTTCTAGCAAGGTAGACTTCAAAAAAGGAAATGTCTGTCCTCAGAGGCAGATGTCAACAAAGAATGAGGAATTGACTCTAGAATCGGCCAAACAGATTCTGTAGTTTGTTCTAATTGCTAAGATAAAATTTGTCTCCTCAAGATTTTGACCATTCATTTGGAGCATGATCAAACAGCTGCAGGATTAACTTTTCTAATATGTGGAGTGTATTTGATATTCCACTACGTTGCTGATAGGAAGAGCAAATAGTATGTCAATATATTGTATTTGTTACTGAAAAATAATTGCATAGGTCACTTTTGCACAGACTAGTTGCCTTCATGAGAGCCAGTTTGGTGCAGTAGTTAAAAGTATCCAAAGGTGACTTTGGACTAGTTATTCTCTCTCAACTACAGGATATAAAAAGAAGGCAATCACAAAGCACTTCCAGAAATGCTACTGTGAAAATTGTATGGATTTAGTTCTGAACAACCAATTACGATACAAAGGAATCTGGTATCATAAGTCTTCATTGAAGGCTATATCAGTCATTTCATAACCCAGAATTGAGTGAAGGATTGGACGCTAACGTTTTGTTTATTTAAAATGCATATGTGACTTTTTTTTAATTACAAATTTTAAAGCAATTTACTTTTTAAAATCATCAAGAAATATTTCTAGATTTCCCATATATCTTGTCCTAGATGAGATTTGAATGGAGATACTGTAGATCCAGATACCATCCAAAACCAGAATCTCAGTCTTAGCAGGATCCAGTCACAGAATTCATCACCAGAGCAAGTTACTAGCTCTCATCAAGAATTACATGATCGAGATGTAACATAGCACTGTATGTTATTACCATGGGAGTAAATGTCCTAGTTCTAAACATATAACTTGACCTTTAAGTCCTTGTTATAATGAATGTTCATTAGATGCAAATCTAAGTTGACATTCTAAAATGTTTGAATGTTTAATTATTTTTTATAGAGAAGCTATTTATGGAACTATAGATCTTAGGACCACTGTAAAAGAAAATTGCATATATTAATTAAATAGTTGTTTCAGGGTTTCATTATTTAGAATTATATGTGCTTCAACTGGTTATTCATTTACTGGCATGTAATAACAATATATAAGAAGCTGTACAGGATAATTTGATTTGAAACTTAACTCTGTGATTAGCAGCATTTCTTTATACTTTAATCAATTGAATAAAAATAGGAATAAACATAAGAAAGTGCAGTTATTCTTGGATAATTTCTAGATTTGAGGTTGAAGTTGCATTTCTTGTTTGCCATGGTGTATATTTCACTGAATTAGTTTGGAGACTACAAAATATATACACTGCTATTTGATGAGAATTCTGCAGAATTGCAAATACAATGAGAATAAGAAAGAACAATAGTATTCTGCTACTAGAGCTGCCAACACAAGTTGGCAAGTCCAAATTTCATTTCCAAGTTTTCTAATAAATTTGCAAAGATGATTTCTAAATTATTTATCCTGAGCCTATTTGCAGTTGCAAAGTGATGCTGAAAGATGACATAAATTAACAGTAATAAAGACAAACTTGTTAAATAAATTATAAACAATGGAACATCTTTATAGAAATAATTGATTCAGAAATTAGAAGTGCTGCTAAAATGATAACACATTATTTTAGAGGGGACTTCTAGTTATCAGTCACAAGTTGTATCTAAAGTTATCCAATCTGGCGATCTCTAGGATAGCCCACTAAAATCTAATTTAGGCTTTTGTCTAATTTTTGGAAATCTCTATTCAGCAAAAATCCACAAATTTTTGTGTAGCATTTGTTAAGGCTCTTATGGGAAAGAGACAGCAGGGATAGTGTTTTCTATGGCCTATTTGTTATGCCTAAGTCTGGATGCTACACTATGTTGCTCACATACTCTGTATGTGCATGTGAGAGTTGGAATGTAACTAGATCAGCAATTAGGATTTATAAATAGCAGACATATTTCTTTACCAGAATAGACAAAGCCTAGCAGTTAGAGAATTATATACTATCAACAAAAATATTGAAGACCACGTACCTGGGAATGTGTTCAGACAGGCCAAAAGGGATGACCACAGTTTGGCAGTCTCTTGGACAAAGAGTAGATAGAGAGTGATAGAAAAAGAGGGGCCACAGTAAATACTTAATTCTATGTGTACCGTATTGCCTGAGAGGTGATTGGGAGGCCCTGAGAGTCTGTGCTATTAGATTTGAATCTTACACTGTAGGAATCAGAAGAATATTTTCTGGAGACTTGCATATTTATACAAAATAAAATTTATTTATATCAGTGAAAACAAGAAGATTAAATGGAGCCCACTAGTACAAAAACAGGGAGTCCATTATATTCCAGATGGCCAGAACTATTATCTGCAACCAAAAGCAGCATGGCTTCTATTGAAAGGAATTATCGTCAATATATCAAGGTCTACAAGATTATCTGGGGCACAGTGCTGAAACAGCATTAGATATAGTTGTCAATGGCTTTTGGAAGGTTGAGATAGGTGCAACCATTCTGTAGCTGGACAGAGTGATGCTGACCAGGTCCTAGAAGCTTTAAGAAATTGGATGGGGAATTTTTTTTAAAAAAAGATAAAAAACTAATACAAACTAATATAGAGTAAGGGGAAAAAAGAAAAAACAAAGAAATCAAAGAGAGAGCTTAATGAAAAAGTAAAAATCATTTCCACACTTCTAATAATCTATTGATAATCATTAGCTTGATTTAGCTTGATACAACTGAATATTGTAAGGTAGTACTGTAATGCACATTTTTAAACAGCAAGTTTCTAGTATCTTTTCCAATCTGAAGTAGTAGCTATTATAAATAATTGCTATCCAGTTGTACATCCATAGAGAAAAAGACTTTTATTTTAGTCACAGATCAAATTAAATCAGATACATAAATAGCTAAATCCAAATCAAATAATAGCAAAATAAAAGTAAATTCAAATTTAAAAATATGTGATTAGTGTATTCAATCAGAAACATAGCTTCTAAAAATGTCTCCCTGTAAGGAAGATGGGTGATTAGGCATTAAATTATTGAGCAAAATCTGTATAAGGTGGACTTCTAATAGGGGTTTTTTGTTTGTCTCTTTGAAGATACTGCTTTCCTTTCGGACGTCCTGAAGGAGCTTTGAAAGCTACACTTTCCTTGCTTGAGAGGGTAAGTCCATGAACTAAAACCAACCATTCATAGGCTAGTCTCCTCCAGAGACATTGGTCTGCCTCTGGAGGCCACCAGAACAGCCTATTTCTACTCAGATCTGTGCTGTTCACACTTAATTATTATTAGATTTTTATACCAATGTTTAATATACATAAGGCTAGCCATTGTCCTCTACAAACTAAAAAGTCCCAAATCACTTGTCTTTTTGCTTTGATGAGCTGAGACATCATCTCCTTCATAGCACTTCATAACATTTCAGACAAGATTGAGAGTATCTTGGCAACGTTTCAACGAGGTCCCACTCGTCATCTTCAGGCTGGTGTCTTCGGCTTCGTGCTTGTGCGAGGAAAGTGTGATCGGAGCTGCCGTCTCTCTATAAATACTGGTGAGGAGGTGGGGAGTGCTGGCTTTGTTGTTGTAAGTGAGTTGGTTGGCTGTGTTGTTACCTCTTGATTGGTTAATGGAGTTGATGTTTGCAGATTAGTCTGCTGTTTCATAACATTCTGTGTGGGCGAGGTCCTAGCTGTGTGCCCATTAGTCTTTTGTGTTTTAATGACCTGGATAATGGGTTGTGTGGTAGCATCCTGAGTTCTGTTGTTATGACATCCTGAGTTCTGTGCTGCAACATCCTGGGTAGTTGGCTGTGTTGTAAAATCCTGAGCTTTAGTGTTGTAACATCCTGAGTTCTGTGATGTATTGTCTTGAGCAGATGGCTATGATGCAACATCCCGGGCTTTGGTTTGGCTCTGAGTCTGAGGTCTTGTTATGTGCTCATGGCGTGTGTTAGTTTCCTTTGTGTGGGGAGATATCGCCACGTTTATTCATGTTATGGGGGTGTTTCTCTATTTCAGTGACTTCCATAATTATTATCTTGTTGAAGTGTTCAGTTTTGGAGATTAATTTGGTTCCTTCAAAATCAATTTCATGTCCTGTTGTTTTAAGATGCTGGAAAAGGGAGGAAGTTTTTTCTTCTTTTCTGACTGTGTCCTTGTGTTCCGCGATGTGTGCATTTATTCTTTTATTGATTTGTCCAATGTATGTGGCTGGGCAGATTTTGCATGGTATTTTATAGACTCCTTGGTTTTCTAACTGGATCTTGTCTTTGGGGTTTCTTAAGATGTTGGCTATTTATGGTCAGGGCAGAAGGCTGTCTTGATGTTGTGTTTGTGGAGAATTTTGCTGATTTTATCTGTGGTGCCTTTAATGTAAGGGAGGAGGGTGATGCCGTTGTCCTGTTCTGTGTCTCGGTTCTTGGGGGGTGTCTCCCTTTGGATTAGGTTGGTAATTGTGTTTCTTT
>JANHZT010003320.1:55387-68726 GCA_032468215.1 Stegonotus admiraltiensis | reverse complement strand
CCCCCCCCCCCCCCCCCCCCCCCCCCCCCCCCCCCCCCCCCCCCCCCCCCGCCAGTGGAAAGGCCAGGAACATGAGCAAATGCACAAGGCATTCCTCTCCATCTGGTTTTCTTTCTCCAACATTTTAGCCATCTGCCTTGAAAATCTAGAATGAAGCATGTGGATTTCATAACAGTGATTTAAATCATTTAGGAACTTCACATGATTTAGAAGTTATTGTTTTGTGTAGGAGTCAGCTGTCCCATTCACACAGAAACAACAGCAGTGCCTCTGTCCTGATACTAATGTAATGTAATTACAAACAGAATAATTCTGTAAAATTAATTCTGACACAAATGCAGAGCTTTACAGATGTGATCTAGCATTGCACGCTAACACAAGCAGAATTGCTTTTAGCCAATATTCATTTCAAGTGCATTGATAGAGATTAGGAAACTATAAATTAGCCAATCTATGATAATTAGTGGGGTGAATTTGCCATAATAGAAGATTGCATTGTTAATAAGCAGTTTCAATGATAAAAGTCAAAATTTAAGAGAAAAGTCAAGGGGCTTAATAGGATGTTAATTTTGAGCCACATGGATAATGAAAAACACTGAAATGAATACAGAATCATTTGCTGTGATATTTTATGCATGGCCATCTGATGGATACAATTGACAGACTCATCAAAGTGGTCCATAATGTTCTATCATAAATGTAAATAAGTATCTGAAATGTTCTGGGATAATCTTTCAAATTATATTTTCTTTTCATTTCAAGTCAGATTTGGAAGCATTTTTATGTATCCATGTTGCTTATGTTTGAAAACACTTAATTTGGCAAAGCACATAAATACATGAAAGAAACTTAAATGGTGAGTGATGATGAGATTTATGTATGTTATGAGATGTTTCCATGTAATTATTTTGATCAGTCACGTTCTCCTTAAGACATGATTGCTGAAATTATACTAGGAGCAGAGATTTGTATAAATAGAAACTTATTAAAAATATTCTATAATGTGCAGATGGCTGTTTTGTTATTTTTTTTCAGGGATCACATATAATATATAATTCTCTAAATACAGATTGTGCTACACAGTTTTTTACTTTTTCACTGAATGATTCTAGCTTTGTCTGCTTAAATACTATTTTATTTTTCTTTCCTATCTACCCTGGATTAAATCCACCTTCTTGTTATAAAAAATCATTTCAGATTGTTTAAATACGTTTTTAATTTCTGATTAGTGCTACATTTTTGTCCAGGAGTGAGGTGCTAAAAATATTTTAGCATCCAAAAAGGCAAAGTCTTGTATTTATCAACATAGTATTTATCAACATTGTCTATTTTAATCGGCAGGTATGTCAGAGGAATATGTAGCCTTTGCTATATGTGTATCTAATATCACTAACGAAATCTATTAGGATTTTTATAATAACAGCTCCTAATTATTCAATCAACTTTAAAATTGGGGGCTACTGTTGTGTTCCTCTGTTAATTTTACCATTGCCGCTTTGTGTAGGACAAAAGTGCTGATCCGTCTTAAACAAAGCTACCATTTCTTGCCTCCTCTTCATCAAAAAACACATTCTGTCAGTGGCGGTTGCCAGAAGAACCAACCTAAAGAAAAACTGTATGTGGTCCAGTGATTCAGAAATAGAAATATCGGAGCTGAATGGACTGCCGCTTTGTGTATTACTACATGTAGAGTTTTCATTCCAGGTAGCAAACAGCTGCATCTTTAAAAAAAAATAGGAAAGAAATAAAGAAGGGAGAGGGAGAAATCTGGAGTGCATGATTTCAAGAGACAAGTTATTACATCTAATTAATTGCTCTCAAAACATTAGAAAGAGTTGAGAGAAAAGAGGAAGATAAGGATTGTGAATATTGAACATATTTGTTTTGTATTTTCCAATAGTCAACAGAATAATGAAATTCCTTAACTACTTCTCTTTAACTTGCCTAAGAAAGCTCGGTATGTTGCTAAATCTCTTTTCACTAACACTGCCGAGAAACAACTTTAATCCTTGTTAGAAAATTGCCGAGTCTGCAGCTGACAAAGAGCTCATGCTTGTTCTATTGTTAGTGTTCCCGGACCCTGAGAGTGGAGCCCTTTACAGCTGCGTGGATCTAGCCTGGCTCAGCTGTACTATTTAGGAGAGGAGGGTTTGTCAATTTCTATTGACAATAGAGAGAGTTTTTCAGGGCTTGTAGCAGTGCTGAACACAGTTGGGGATCAATGCCAGCCATTCAGCCTGCACCCTCTTTCATTGCTTTGGTTTGTTAATTCAAGACTAAAGGTCCTCCAAGGAGGTGTAGGATGTTTAAGACGGCTGATGAACTGAAAGCGTTTATGGCTCTGGCGTGGCAATTTCCATAGGCGGTGGCAACTATTGGCACGGAGGGGGCTGTGTCCTTGTTGACCCTCTTGTTATTAAAAATGCACAAGTGCTGCGCTTCTCAATATTTCAACACTCTTTCATTGTCAATACCACCTTCTGAGCCCTTCAGCTTGTTACTTGCTCTAAAGATCTTCTTAGATTGGGTTTGAAAACTTCACCTTAAACACTAGATTAGACTGATGTTCTGTTTTCCGTGCTCCTGTTGATTTGTTGAACCTTCCCAGGGCTGAAAAGCAAGTAGCAGCTTGATGGGGAGACGGGCTGCTAATATGATTTACCAGTCTACAGTCATGCACAATAAGTGTGAATAAATACAGGGGTCTTGCAGAGTCAACCCTAGCCTTTCCTTTTTCCTCTCTAAAAAAAAAGAAAAAAGAACTTCAAAAGAGATATTTCAAGGGAAAATGAAGTGAGTAATACATGCCCTTACAGGAGCTGACTGCACTGGCAAGAGAAGGAGGGGTAGAACCTATTTCATTTTTAAATGGTTGGCTGCTGTCATGCGCCAGTGTGAAAAAATACAGAGAAGATACACATTCTGTTTTTATTTTATGTCGTCCAAGGCATCCAAAAATAATAATGCTACAGGCTTGACATCAGGGGGCATTATAATGCTTTTTTCAATTTTTTCCCCATCAGGCTCAAAAGAATGTGATTCTAGTACAGGGGATGGAGACTGAAAAAATGTATTCAAAGGCTTTTCCATGCCTGGAGGGTAATTTAAGGAAGTTTGATCTCTAGCAAATAGAATGCACTAATATTAAAAGACCTTTCCTTTAAAAAAAACACCCAAAGATTGCCTGCTGCCTGTCAACATCTCTTTGACCTAATGAAGAAATTGCTTTGTTCATGTTGCAGGGGAGGCCAGTGCCCTTCTCTTTTTGTGTCTGCCCCCTTAGCTATTGTGATTTTAGAGGTCTTAGAAGGGGATGATTTGGCTAAAATTAGGGAGGAGGGAGGCAAAGGGCTGGTAAATTTCATCCAGAGTTTCCTCTTTCTTCATCTCTTTAATCTGAATAGCAATTATCCCAGTAAATATTGTTCTCTACAAGCTAGCATTATCAAGAGATGTGGTGGTCCTAGGATTATGAGAGGCATGAATAAGTAGTTGGAACATATTTTTGAACATTTTTCCTAACTAACATAACTGAACTACGAAAGACACAAAAAATGGGATGTGCAGCATGGTTTAAAGGTAATACAATGAAAGCAATGGACAAAGCAATTAATTGTGTTTATTCTAGGAAGAATACTGTGTTCCCATAATAAATCGACAAATTTTGATTCAACTTAGTATATGAAAGATTCTTCCTAGAGTAAACACAGTTAATTGCTTTATCCATTGCTTTCATTGTATTACCTTTGAACCATGCTGCATATCCCATTTATTGTGTCTTTTGTAGTTCAGTTATGTTAATTAGGAAAAATGTTCAAAAATAAGTTACAACTACTTATTCTGAATGTCATATAAGAAATATGCAAATGCTATAATCTTTATCCATATTTTTGCTTTAAAATATGCTAATGCATATTTACTGGGAATTCTGGGCAAATTTTGTGTGTGGGAGGACTGTTTTTTGTTTTGTTGTTCCACAGGCAGCTATTTTATATTAATAAGCGAGAGATGTAAAATACTGCAGAAAAACATTCTCCAGTATTAATATTGCATGATTAATATTAAAATAGTGTGCGGATTATTTACAATTAAAACCTTTCACTTTGCATCTCATTATAAGCAACCATGGACAATGAAGGAAAATGGTAAATTTCAAGTAGACTAAATTAAAGGCTGCCGGTTCCCTTCTCCATATTTTTGGTGCCTTGCATATTTGGATGGGATAGAAGCTTGGCCCCATCTTTTTATGTGCATTTATGTGATTGGGCTTCTGGTCTGTTCATGCAACCCTATTAATTTCCTTTCATAGAATTACAAATTGAAGCACTTGTCACAGTAACTGTGGTTTGCTCATTTGTGCAAGAAGCACCACTTTGGCTCTTGACTAATTGTTTGATGCCCAGTCTCCTTTGCATAACTGGTGAGCTCCCCCTCCTCTACTGAGGGTCTTTCCATAGTGCTCAGCACCAAATCACGTGGGTACCTCTGAGGTTAATTTGCCTAAAAGTCTGGTTGATAAGAGAACAGATTGGACCTATCATATTGCATGTAACAATGAACAGATACAAAAGAACAAATGGCAATTAAGAGATTTATCAGGTGAGTGTGAATTTATCACCACAAGTGAATTGACTTAGATGCCATCTGTTAAGCTACATGATACTCATGTTAATGTGCCTGACAGGATTCATTGAATGCCACCTGTTAGCCATGGGTTAAAATTCAGAATTACTTTATTTTTTAAAAAATATATATATTTAAAAACATATGAATAAGATTTCAGAAATATATTTTAAGAGGTTATCATTTTAAAAGCTATTTAAGCATATTTTTACTCCAAGGGTAACATCAGAAGCAAATACACTAGAAAAGAATTCTTATTTTGCATATGATCTAATTGCTTGATCACACTCATCGCAGCTGCTCCTTATCCAGATAATATAGTGTAGTTCCTCATGCTGTTTTATTTTCTCATAGTTATACAGCTCTTCAACTAGATAACGTATTGAAATTATTAAAACTAACTATAGACTTGTGAAACATCACATTCTGCATAGGTTGTATTAATAGTATGGAAAGCAACATAATATATGACTAATATTAATGTTTAAAACTGATGCAATTACACTACCAATTAAAGCACCTGAAAAGAAAAGGAAAGAAAAGTTAGAGGCTTGATAGTTTATTCGTGTCAGAAGCAACACAATTAAAATAAGGCATACTATATGATATAAAATTTAAGATATAAAATAAAAGATTAAAATATGTACAAATTAAACAGCTCAACATTAATTGTGTTCTGTCATGCGGCCATGAGGTTCTCAAGTGTACACTGATCGGGGAACAAAGGGCAGGTATACATATGTGTTGTTGTCTGCATGTCACCATAACTGCAAAGAGCAGAAGCAGCAGGATAGCCCCATTTGTTCAGAGTGTCTCTGGATCTTCATGTACCCGTGCACAATCTATTCAATGATTCCATATTTCCCAGCTTTCATCAGATCAAAGTGCCAACTTCTCCATTGCTTCCATCCAGCGTTGATTCTTTGTAGCTTTCCAAAGATCCGCTCTGCTTTCAAATTCTTCAAAGTCTTCCATCGACCTAAGTTGGAGGTAATGGAGGAAGAGGTCCATGCTAAGTTGATTGGAGGTCATGCTAGAACCGACATTAGTACACAGTACACAGCAACATAGCCATTGACAAAGGAAAAGGATGACATAAGTTAAACTCTCTTTGCTTTCAGCGGAGGTCCCAAATCTCTTTACCTGGAATCATGCAGCCTTTCCTAAGTCTCAGAGTAGTAACTTCTGCTACGTAGTGACATCTTCAGTGACATCCTGTTGAATGATTTGTCATCTGTGACATCTATTATAAGACCTCATATTTAATACTAACTTTCCCCATTATTAATTATCCTTAAAAAGTGTCTTTTGATGGCTTATAAAAGCTCATAAACATAGGCTCAGATTTTCTCCTAGATATGATTTAGCCTCATATATATCAAAGCTATGTAAACCTGGCGAAACAATTTTCCCTTACTCTAGGTCCTAAAGGTGGGAGGGATGTTGATGGGCACAATTATGAACAAGAGTGGGAGTATGAAGACAACAGCAGCAGTTGATTTTGAGAGGATTTCCTTTCCCTAATTAAATTTGCAAAGCTTACTTTTTTTTCCCTATAACATCTCTCTCCACCAATTGTTTCAATAGCTATTTCAGGGGAATGTGCATTTAATACTGTTTGATATCATTCTCCACCCCATTCCAGATCCATCGAACCCTAACCCTGCTGTCCTTTAGAAAAGCTTTAAAAACTTAGCTTTTCAAACACACCAGAGGCTAGGGCAATTTGTAATTTTGCTTGAGTGATGATGGGTGACCAGATTTATATATATATATATTTCCCAAGTGACTCAATATTTTAGCACTTAGCTTGTATCTGTATTATGTTTCCAATTCTATACACCACCTTGAGTCTTTTTGTTTGACTTGCATGTTATAAATCTGTTGCTATTATTATTTTCTGTTTACGGGAGGCAAAGGATAAAAAACTCTTGCACACAAATGCGATGCAACTCTGAACAGTTTTTTTGCTAATGCATATCAAGACCAACTGAGGTCCAGTTAACCGATTTCCTAGCAACAACACTTGCTATTTTATTAACAGAAATTAAGGCATTATTGAATTCAAGTGCTGATTTGTAGCTATTTCTAAGTGCCCCATTTACCTCTTATTGTCAATTCTGTAAAATTGAACTGGATTTCTTTTCCCCTTCTCTTTTTTTGCAGCAGTGGTACAGCAGCTCCATGAAAGTCATATGTGTTTGGCTGGCTGACAGATTAGATCTCCAGCTCCATATCTACCAACTGAAGACTCTCATCAAAATAGTAAAGGTAAGTATGAGTAGAATGTGATTGCACTGCAGCATTAGAAACAGAAGCAACAGCAACAAATTATTCCTCTTATTATCAAAAATTTTAACACCTTGACAGGGAAGACTTTTTGTGGTATTTCTGGAATAGAGATATACAGGTAGGCTTCGACTTAGGACTGATTGCTTAGTAACCATTTAAAGCTATGGCAGAATCTATAAAAGGTACTTATGACCTGGATTCGAAGTTCTGACAGCTTCCCTCCATGGTCCCATGGCTGCATTTTAGGTGCTCAGCAACTGGCCTGCATTTACAGCCATTTGCAAGAAACAGGCATTTACTTCTGGTCTCCAGAAAAAGCTGTCCCATAGTGAGCAACGGGGTTGCTTAATGACCACTATGTTCATTTTACAACCACTGCATTCACTTTACGACCACCACAAAAATCATAAAACCAGTCTTGATCATGTGATGACCCACTTAGTGACCATCACGATTTACATCATTAGTTACAGGCTTGATTACAGTCACAAATCAAGGACTATCTCTAATGTAAACTTAGTGCATAGTGCCATTTTTTTCCAAGTCTCCAATTATTCTTAGCCAACCAATAAAAAGTCTTTTGAGGAACCAGCCTTGGGCCCCTAAGCTAAAATACTGCAGCACAGAAACTGACCTCAGAAGCTACTTAATGAATTATGTAACTGTATAGTTAAAAGATCATCAGAATTTCTTGAGCTACACGATAAGTGATAATGGCACGTAGCATGAATGGAGGCTGATAGTGAGCAGATCCCAGTTTCCAGATAACATGAATGGCAAAACACTTCTGCCTGTAATTTCTATCTGCACTTATATGGGAATAGAGGGGTTGCAAGGGAATTTAAGTCTTGCATTATTTTATACTAAGCTTTTATTCAATTTGATTTGGTGTGTACAGATATTTTACAGAAATGATGGGAAACAGCTTAACTGTCAGCCTGTGATCAGCCCAATCAGCTGAAGAATTCATACTGGGTTCATCAAACTGAACTCGTGTTTCAGTTCAGAACTAAATTGGGGAATTTGTGCTGGCCTTGAAATGCCTAAGAATTGTGCTGCAGGCAGGAACTGTAGATCAACTTGCCATGCCTCTTTTGTCCTGAGGCGGCTTTTGATGTCACAGAAACTTTACAAAACTACATTAATCCAGTTGAGGTGATCAGGAAAAAATATCCTGCCTACAAAATAAGCAGCCCAGCAAGTATCTAACAAACAGGAAAATATCCAGGACTCAGAAACTGTAATAAGAAAACTAAAATCTTTTTAAAACACTTATTGTAACAATGTATAGTTTAAAACTTCACTTTTTTAAAAAAGCATACTGGCCCAGCACTTCCATATGCCTTTGTTTTGCTGCATGTAATAATGTATTAATAGATGCAGCCTATAATGTGACATTTTTTTATCAATGAACTCATGCCTTTCATTTTTTCTTCTGCCAGTAGAACCATTCCCAGCATATCTTTATTAAATACAATCCTTAGTCAATATCTTATATACCAGTTGTTCTTAATCTTGAATTTTGTTTTTGTTTATTTTGCTACAGAAAACCTATCGAGACTTTCGGTTACAGGGTGTGCTGGAAGGAACCCTAAACAGTAAAACTTACAACACAGTTCATAGCCGTCTCACAGTCGAAGAAGCCACCGTTTCTGTATCCGACGGTAGTGGACTTCAAGGCATCACCATGAAAGACAGCGATGAAGAAGAAGGCTGATGTTTTATGTCTCTCCCAAGTATCTGTCTCATAACTTGTCCTTCTGTTTGAATGTATGTTTTGCCTTAATGCCCTGGTACTACAATGTGAGCCCCTCCCATTGCAAGGAAAGAGAAAAGGGACTGCTGAAAAATAGCATAAGAAGGGAGATGGTGAGGAGCAGTGCTCATTCCAAGGACATTCTGACATCAGTAGATTTTGCATCTTTTGCCATGTGGCTTTGCTTTGTACTGTGAGAATGCCAATAAGGAGTCAGAGCTCCCCTTGTGATTCATTTCCTTTTGTTTGTATTGTTGCAGTCTCTTGCCATCCCTTCAGTGCAGCATGCCCCTGTGCAGAATGCAAACTGCAGACACCACCCAACCCTTTCGGCAGCCGTTCTTAGAAATTCTTCCATTTTATTGTTCACAGCCAATACTGTGGCACTTCAGAAAGAGTGAAACCCCACCTGTATTTTCTATGGTTTGATGCTGCTGTGGTTTTGCTTTCTGAGGAAGTTGTATTTTTGCTCTTTCATTATCAGGTGAAACATTAAAAGTCTTACTCTTGTATCTTAGTGTTTTGATTTGGCAACATTATAAGGGCAGGAGAATTTCAAGGACTCCTGGGAAAGTACACAGAAAACAAAATTTGAAGTGTTGCTTCTTCAAATCTTTGCCTCTTTTGCACAGTGGAAAACAATATTGTCATCTTATGGGGTGTCAGGAAGCTTGTCCTGGTTCTTCTGTGTCTCTGTGGAAACATGCAAGCAATAAGAACTTTCTCTGTAACCCATATTTATATAAAACTCTGAAATTAAGAGATGATTGTCGTATGTAAAACAATTTGACCTCCTGCGTAAAATCAAAATTTTACACTTGCTTGGATTAGTTGCTTTATATAAAGAACTGTCTATAAGAAAACACATATTCATTTATAGGAATACAAAAATGGAAGTCTCCAAACAGAATATGGTGTGTGTGTGTGTGTGTGTGTGTGTGTGTGTACATTTTCAAATCAAATGTATGCATTTCCCCCATTGACAATTTGAATTGCTCCAAAGACATCAGGAACACTGCTGCTCAAAGAAGGGCTGTGTGGGAAGGAGGGGAGGGAACATCACTTATGTTCCCATTGATCCTTAATTTAGTAGTGAAGTGTTTTACTCCAATGAATTCCTTGAACAATTCAGAATCTTGGTTGCTTATACCAACCGTTCTTTGCAAAGGCAGGCCATGCAACTTCGCAGCTGTTGTGTAAGGACAAAGGACCGAAGAATTGAAAAGTAGCAAGCTTTCAAGCTGGTTTCATTTTGTTTTGTTTTTAAGCACTTGTGTAAACTATGCCGAACATGGGCAAACAAGATGCCCTTCAACAGGACCTGGCTACTTGTAAAAGTGGCACTCATTCCCCAAAGAAATTAAAATACATCTGTTTAGGAAGCGGATGGGAGCCCAAGAAATACTCTGTGCAGGGATACTGTCTGCCCAGACATCTCTTTACCTCACTTTAGTTTTTCCATTTCCACGCTTACTATTCTCAGACACCCCCAGTAAAGTGGGGGGGGGGGGAGGGAATCTTCTCTAGGAAATAGTCATGTCAATCTCATGATTCTCTTTGCTGTCTTCAGAGGCTCCACATTAACTTGCATTTGTGTGTTGACAACAGGATAGAACACAGGTTACAGACACAATCCTAATTTGCCTAAATTTTGCTCAGAATGTTACTGTCAGGCTGGGTGGCTTTTTTTAGGAGCCAGTGAGGATACATTAAAAGAAAAGAACATCCATAGAGGCTCACTAAATAACTTGATTAAAATTCTGATGTTCAACTTGGGGTTTTTCTAAGTTACAAATGCATAAACTGCTTAAATTAATTTGTCATTTGCTTCAATCCCAGCAGGAAGCATTTCCATCCATGATAGTGACAGCATGTTTATATTTTGTGTATTTGTAAATCATACTTCTGGTTAATGTAGACACTCAACTCTACAGTTCCTCTCCTGCTTTTTTTCCATATTTTTTTAAAAAAAACCCTACACATTCATTCAAATAGTGTGAAGCTCAAAAGGCTTTAGTGTGCTGGTGTAGAGAGGCACCATATGGATAATGGAAGTGGCCTCCCTGTGGAGACTTCTGAATATACTTTGAATAAACCCTATGCCATTTCAAATGCAGTGGACTGAGCCTGGATCCTGCCCTCATTCACTTACAAAAAAGGCTTAAAACGTACATGGACTTTATTTCTTGCAACCTCAGGATAGTATTACACCAACTAGAAGAACTGTTTGAATTTTCATCCGTTTCAGAATAGTCCCTTCTGTTCTATGATCAAGCATAACAATACAATTTATTTTAGGTGTTTTAACTACCTTTATTTTTTTAAATAAATAATTCAAGGTGGCAACATACAGTAATAGTCCTTCCTCCTCCTATTTTCTCCACAGCAACAATCCTGAGGAGTTGGCCTGAGAGAATGACTGGACCAAGCTCACTGGCTTTCATGCCTAAGGAAGGGACTAGAACTCACAATCTTCTGGTTTCCAGCCTGGTGCCTTAACCCCTAAACTAAACTGACTCTATGCTAATCAGCTAATGCACAGGTTTCCCCTTTGCGGAGCTGGGTGGGCGTGGCCTGTGTGTCACATCTGGCCTGCGGGCCGCCAGTTTGACACCCCTGATTAATGGAACTAAAAATTTCAAATGCATTTTTACAAGGAGTTCCAAGTAGCCGTCTCATCTGCAAAAATATTTTGTTTTTCAACCAATAATTATTTTTTAAAAGTTCATATTTCCTGATAGCTTTAAAGCAGAGGTATCCAACCTTGCCAATATTAACTCTTATGGATTCAACTCCTAGAATTCTCCAGCCAGCTCTTCTGGCTGGAGAATTCTGGGGGTTTGAACTCTATAAATCTTAACATTGCCAAGGTTGGACGGAGAACCCTGCTTTAAACTATGAGAGAGGCTCTGCCTCTACATCCAAGATAAACTTCAAGATACTGTCAGCATCACTGTTGTGCAACAAGGGAAGAATTTCTACTCAAGGAAGGCAAAACCACTGAACTACTTTTGTGCCCCATTTCTAGAGTCAGTCTCACCACCACCTATGCAGAATTGAAATATATCTCCCCAGATAATTGACTGCTTTATATTATCTCTGCTACCAATGGGGCACATAAGACAGCAGTAAGAAATAAAACATATAAGAATTATTTTATTATCCATCTCCAACTGGCAAGGTGGACTAAAGTGGGCGGTCTGGGTGTGCGAAGTGGGTGATTCACGATCGAAAAATGGAAAGTCTAGTGGCCAAACACAACTCCCAAGGGGGCACAATTCAGAGCATGAGCAACCCCTGTGTTCTAGGAGGGATTTCTGAGTTTGGACAAGAAAGCTCTTAACACTTCCCCCACCAACAGGCATAAGCCATTACAAATGCCTGAGGGCAGAGACCACCTAGAAAGACAATAGATAGCCCTTTGCTGTTCATTTACATTTATACATTGGGAAGGAATGGAAGAGGCATATGCACATGGTTTTTTCATAGTTCCTTGACTTACTTCAGTATTTATTAGATTTTTATCCGCCTTTAAGTAACTCAAGGTAGCCAACATACCTAACATTCCTTCCTCCTCCTATTCTCCCCACAACAACCCTGTGAGGTGAGTTGGGCTGAGAGAGAATGGCCCAAAGCCACCCAGCTGGCTTTCATAGCTAACATGGAATTAGAACTCCGTTTCCCGGTTTCTAACCTGCTGCCTTAACCACTAGTCCTGGGGTCTCCAACCTTGGCAACTTTAAGCCTGGCGGACTTCAACTCCCTGCTATGCTGGCTGGAGAATTCTGGGAGCTGAAGTCCACAAGTCTTAAAGCTACCAAGTTTGAAGACCTCTGCTCTAAAGAAAGGCTCCCAACCTCCCGAGATTCCTCAGAAGAGGGCATCTCATCCCAACTCCAGTTGCTTCTACCGCTCTGGTATTCAAAGCACCAGATGAAATCCCGAGTCCAGGATGCAAAGGTGAATCTCAGCCAGGGCGGGAGTCTCTGGCAAGGGCGACAAGCACTGCCTGACAGACAGCAGCCAGTCAGCCTTGGCAAGAGCTGAGCCAATAAACACAAGAGTCCCAACCAGAGGATGCTGCTAATAAACCGCGATAAACAAAACCCGTCGGCCAGCGAGTCCCACCCATCCTCAGCGAATGGTATCCTTCACCCGATACAACCGGGGTGGGTGGGGGGTGAATGGGCGTGGCTAGAAGGCGTGACTAAAAGAAACCAGCTCTCTTCCCCGTCTTGAACCTCGCCTTGCTGGCTGGGATGGTGGGGGCATTGTGCTACCTTAAGTTGGCAAAAGGTCACCGAAGACCCTCGACTCCATAGCGCCCTGTCTCCTGCTTCAGCCCCAGCTTTGCAAATTCGCCCTTGGCTGAATTCCTCCCTTCCCCACGTGCCAGGCTGGATCAAGCAATGGTTTTACTATGTCCGATGTTTAATAGTCGCAGTCCCAATAGAAGAGATTACCTGGGAATCTTGAGTGCTCTCTAAACTTGGTAGTTTGCTTGCAGACGTTTCATTACCCAAGTAGCTGACATCATCAGCGTTAACGTTAGCTAGTTGGGTATTCTGATTATATAGGAAGGTGGGTTTCGATTTTTTTTACTACCGGTTCTGTGGGTGTGGCTTGGTGGGCATGGCAGGGGAAGGATACTGTAAAATCTCCATTCCC
>JANHZT010003320.1:33681-48488 GCA_032468215.1 Stegonotus admiraltiensis | reverse complement strand
CTGTATATTTATACAAAGTCAGCTTATTGCCCCCACAATCTGGGTCCTCATTTTACCCACCTTACAAAGGATGGAAGACTGAGTCGACCTTGAGCCTGGTGAGATTCGAACTTGCAGTAATTGCAAGCAGAAGATGTTAATAACAGTATTTTTAGTCCACTGTACTACCAAGGCTCCAGAGTTATTCTATTTCTAGCTGCAGGTCTTGTATTTTGTTATCTTCTCTAGTTCTTTCTCTTCTATTATGTTGTCTCTGGATACTGCCATCTCCAGTATATTATTATTATTATTATTATTATTATTATCATCATCATCATCATCATCATTATTATTGACATCATTATGATTACTGATGTTATGCTGTCTCATTAACATTATTGTGAGTTTGTATTCCTGCATTAGTTTAATAAACCAAGAGGATTGTTTGAGATGGGACAATGTTGATATGTATGTCAAGGGTCCTGGAAGCTGTGTTGAGACTTATTGGTTATGAATGTTTCCTTCTGCAGAAAGAGGGCAGGGGTTTGCCTTAAAACGATACATCTTATGGGAACTGTGTTGGTTAACTGGACCCACCTTCTCTTAATTGGATCAGAGAGGCATCCACTTCATTGAAACTCTCTATTAGTATTCCCTATCCTCATTTTTTTAATAAATGTTATACAAAAAGGGGTGAGTGAAGACCACAGAGAAAGGGCTCTGGAAAAAACCCTTATGGGATTATGAGATGAATAAACTAAAATATTTTCATCTAGGTATTGTTTTCCAAACACCTTCTGTCTTTTCCATTGTGCAAATATATATTGCTTTGATGGGGCAGTGTTTGATTTCATGGATGTCCTATTTAAAAAAGAAGCAATGTTTATGGAAATAATGAAAAAGCTGTTGAAGACTACCATTCAGTGGTGGGATTCAAGTAATTTTAACAACCGGTTCTCTGCCCTAATGATTTCTTCCAACAATCAGTTTGCCAAACTGCTCAGACAGTTAACAACCAGTTTTCCCGAAGTGGTGTGAACTGGCTGAGTCCCACCACTGCTACCATTCATCTGTAATTGTAATGTGATTTAGATATTGCTTTCTTAGTTCTCTCAGACCATGGAGGCAGGTAGTTACTGAGACTATCCAAAGCAGTAGGACAAACAATACAAGTGTTTTAAGAGTAGAACTATATTCTCATTCTTTGGCAGAGTTGGGGGAGCCTGTGGAACATCTGATGAATGGGAGAGCTGTAGGAAATTATTTTTTATCCCAAAAGTATAACAGAGCCATAACAATGAAGGTTATTATAACCAAATGTGACAGGATGGAAACCTACAGTTCCTTGAATGTTAATTTATTGAATATTCCAAACTTGATCTCCGTGGCTAATGTGAATTTCAAAATGAGAATCTTCTATCATAAACATTCTGGAACAAAGAACTCTTTCTCCCTTGTAAATTGTTCTTCTGGCAAAGCTATTGTTTGCCTTGCAACAAATATGTAAGGAAGGTTAGATTGAGAGTTGTACGATGTTTGCCCCAAGGATGTTAATGAACAATAAAGGAGGTTGAATGTAGCATGCTAATCTTTTCACCATGTTCGTTTCCATTAGCCATACAAAGAAATGACCCACAAGGGCTTCAAGAAGGCAACCGTGGTTTTTTGAAATGTGGGTCCTAGTAAATATGTGTTTAGGTGTTCTAGAGCAGGGAAAGCTAATCTGTCAACTCTGATCTTTGCTCATAACCTTGACTGTCGTGAGCAGGAATCCTGGTGGTGTAGTTGTTACAATGCGGTATTGCAGGCTGACTCTGCCCACAGCCTGGAATTTGATCCTGACATGGCTCTGAAGGTTTAATGATCTGTCTGTGGTCAGTAAAATGAAGACCCAGATTGCTGGGTCTTACAATGCTGACCTTGTAAACTGCCTAGCGTTTGTAAAGCATTATGGGCCATCGTATAAATCTAAATGCTACTGCTATTCTTATTGTGGGGGTCCTTCTTGGAACATCGCCCATAACAATTTTATAATAACAGCCCTGCTACATCAGGCTAGTGGTTTATATAGGCCAGCTTTCAATGTCTCACGATGGCCATTCAGATACATAGACAAGAGTGACTGTCCTTTTCCACTGTTTCTCCCAAGTAGCTGATGTTTAAGGAATGCTCTTCTAGCACTAAGCTTTAAGATGTGATATTAAACTCTAACAATGGGAGAAAGGGAGAAAATATCTCTATCCATTTATTCCATAATGTGTCTGACCTGATCCATCTCTATCATGTCTACTCTTACATGCCTTCATTGAATTCTAAAAAATCTCCAATCCCGTATCCTTCCTTTGCAGGGGAATTCCTTAATTATATTCTTGGCTCCTTTTAGTATATAGATCTACCATGAACTTCTTCAAGGGTCATGGGCCACCTTGTTCTCTCCCATGATGGTTAACTATAAAAAAGAGATTAGGGTTTAAAGATACGGAACTCATATGAACCTGATCATTCAACAATAAGTCTTACTGAACTTTTAAAATTTCACACGGTTACTTGAAAATCCAAAGTGACATGAAATTGTTCAATTGTACATTAAATTGTTCAGATATCACAGGGTTCCTTATTTCATCCCATGCAGAAAATTCAGTAATATGTAGCAGAATTGACCTTCCATAATTAAGGAGAGAAAAAATGGTGATTAGTGCTCATGTGAATAACTACTGGGAAATATCAGGGCTGGGGGATAGATAGGGAAGTGGAAAAATGAAGAAGACAATGGCAAAATGCTTGTGCATCACTACCAAGCAAAAGTCTTGTGGGTGTCCCTGAAGTTGCCAGGAGTAGAACACTCTGAAAGGAAACTATGTCTCCAACCAGGTGTTCTCTTAAGATATATGACTAGCTGGGAACAAATAAGAAGGGAACATCCAGCTATCCGGAAGGCAGTAAGTTGTGAACATGTAAATACAGATATGATCAAGAGAGCTCTTTAGAGAGCTTGCAGTAGCTTGTGAAAAGATAATGCAAGATGAGCCACGGTGGCATAGTGGTTAGAATGCTCTACTGCAGGCTACTTCTGCTGCCTGCCAGCTGCCTGTAATTTGGCAGATCGAATCTCACCAGGCTCAAGGTTTTGACTCAGCCTTCCATCCTTCCGAGGTGGGTAAAATGAGGACCCAAATTGTTGGGGGCAATATGCTAACTCTGTAAACCACTTAGAGAGGGCTCTAAAGCACTGTAAAGCGGTATATAACTCTAAGCGTTATTGCTATTGCTACTTCAGTATGGAACTGATGTTCCTTATGGGGAAGGATTATGAGTTCAGCAATGTTGATTTAAGACAATAGCCTTTTCTATTTGGTTATATAAAGCTCATATTTTGGCCAGGATATAGTAGGTGATTTCCATTTAGGCCATCATCCTGATGTGATGTCTATTTAGTAGCACTTTGAGCTCAGTTAAGAAAAGAAAAAACAACAAGCAAAGAAGTAATGACTAGTCACAATAATGTCAGTCTGAAGACCTCTGGAGGAAAAGAAGTGAGAATTGTCATTTTTAAAGCTGAATTCTATTGTCAATCCAGACAGTTAGAAATGCGATGAAAAAGAGATTTACACATCGTCAACACAGAGAATAAAGGTGCTGAAAATGGCAACTGGGAAAAGACACCCAATCCCATTCATTCACTTGGGATATTCTGATGTTTAGTTTCCTTAATTATCACTTGTGTCAGTACCAGAACATGCTGTCAATTCCAATACAGTGGTAGGTTGGAACTCAACTGCTTTGAAACTCATCGAATTTGATACTCAACACATTTTGACGCAAACATTTTGTTCAGGTACTCATCATTTTTTTGAGCTAGAATTTGTTGGTATCAACTGCCTTGTGACTCACTACATTATTCCTAATGGGAAAAATTTATTTGGTACTCATCATTTTTGGTACTCAACACCCCTCTTGGAACCAATTAACGATGAGTACCAAGGTACCACTATATTCCTTCTGGGTTTTTTTTAAGATGTCTCCATTTTGGGTTCAGAACTTAAGCAGTCTTACCATATATTTTTCCTATTCCTTTGAACAAAGTTCTTTTTTTCCCCTTCTTAAGATGACAAGGTCCCATTGCAGTGATATGGAAGGGAGAAAAGATTTTGACACCTCATTTTAAGGAGCTGAAGTCCAGCAATCTGGTTTGGGGTGTAACCAGAGGTATGTCTTGGGAACATGGGAATAAACTATTAGCCTCCCATCTCAGCTTTTTAGCTGGTATGGAATTGGCAAGGTGTTGTGTAATTTCATTCAGTTTGGAATTAAAATTGATCAATAATCGTATCTCCAATCTGTATTTTCCACCTCTGTCTAAAGAAAAATCATTTCAGAAGTTTTAGTTGGCAGGCTGGAAGATTTTACTCCATCCTCCTTTCTTTAGAAAAGCAGAGCATGAAATATCTAATGATATAACATTCTGCAACTGTCCAACTTACCCAATTCTCTTTTTAACTTGCAAGAGAATTACACTGTCCTATGGGCTCTTCCTGTCTTGAGAAGCCATAGTGGTTTAGAATGCAGTATTGCAAGCTAATTCAGCTCAATGGCAGGAATTCAATTCTGACAGGGCTCAAGGTCAACTCAGCCTTCCATCCTTTCAAAGTCGATAAAATGAGAAGCCAGATTATTGGGCGCAATTGGATGACTCTGTAAACTGCTTACAGAGGGCTGTAAAGCACCATGAAGCGGCATGTAAGTCTCAGTGCTCTTGCTATTGAGATGTCCCAGGAACCTGCCATCAAAGACCACCAGTGGAGTTCAGAACTTTATTTATTTATTATTTTATTTTGTTGCATTTCTATGCCACTCAACTCCCAAGGGACTCTGGGCGGCTTACAACAGAGAATAAAACAATGCAACAATATCGCATACAAAAGTTAAAAGAAGACATTAAAACATTTCTTTCCCTTGCTTTCTTTTAAATTAAGTTTAAAATATTATTTTATTTTCTTTTATTGAAGACAATAATGGTACAGAGTAAGGTAATACCTAAAACGACTGTGTCTTTCTGATGATAAAATAGTGCTTTTAGTGAACTTTTTTTTTTGCCTTTACCATTTCACATGTCTTCTTTGAACTTTTCATTGATACAAGCAGCAATTATTGTAGAGACGGGAAGAGAAAGAATTTGGATCAAATCACTACTGGAACAAGGAATTAGAGCCCTTTTCTTCTATTGGAGGTTTACCTCTGGATTGAGGATGGTCCTTGATTCATTAAACCCCAAATCATCCAATTAATAAATGGAATAGTGATATAACTTCTGAAGGGTCTTCCTGCAAGTTATTCAGAACAAAGCTAAAAGTTATGTGACTAAAAATACCTCTTTTTTACACAAGCAGCCATAAGAATAAGGATGTGTGCCCCACTAAGCTAATTTTTATGAACAGTCATGCAGATAATATTGATGCTAAAATAATGTGGGAGTGAAATAAAAACAGTTTTGCTTGAATTGCTAGGCAATTGTGAAGACTAGTATGTTGATAAGTAACGAAAGATGGGGGAAATGGATTTCATACATATTGGCAGCAGAATAGGTTTTTAATGAAAATAGTGTATATGTAAGCTAATTCTCCTCATGTAAATTGCCTCAGATGGGCATGAATTGTGGTTTTTGTGCAAGTTACAACTGCGAACTGATTTTGTGCGATTAGCTATGTGAATGGTTTAATTTCCTGATGGTAAAGAAAAGAAGCTTCATTTCAGAACGTGCTAGATGCCCATTCTAGAAAATCTGAATTCAGATTGGATTAGCTCACACATCAAAATGAGTCTGACCGTCAGAGGCCAACTCCTGTTGGAACTCCCTGCACAGAATAAGCACTATTCAATTTGGCACAGTTGGCCATCTCTGGGCCGAGTAGCAGACCTGGTGTGCAGGCCGTAGTGGAAGGATATTGGCGAGGCTCCTGCTTAAAAAGAAAGGGGCACCTTGCCAAGCCCTTGCAGGCATTATCAACTCCTCAGTCAGATGGGAGAAGCCAGAGAAGTTTAAAGACAGCTCCTAAAGGAACCAGCAACCCCTTTTTTTCAGTGTGGAAAAGTGCAGCTAAAGCAGTTGATGAAAAATACTTAGTTTTGGAAATTTATAAAAGCTATTGTAGAGTGCTGACCAACTTCAAAACTTTCCAAGGAGGAAGCAGGAGTGAGCAGGAGTCTGATCCCAATAATAACATAAAGAAGTTCCATGGTCCGCCTACCCCACTGCTCAGTTTTCCCAATTGTCATAGTTTGGTTAATTTAGAAAATTGGAAGAAAAAAATTCCATGAGCAATAATAATCCCACTTTGGGGTCTTCTGTAAAGAAAAAAAAACTTTTTGCAAACCTGAAATGCATTATTTATTTATGCATTTTGGTAAATGTCATTCTTTATTGCATCCTTGTCTATACAGTATGATAGCTATACACAGCATTATGTAGGACTTCTCCAGCATCTTCTCCAGAGAACTGCCTTTTTATACATTTTGCTTCTTCCTTATCAAGTTGTGAATTCATTTTAGGTTTCAGTGATACAGCTGTGAAGTATTGTAGCTTGAGACAGCTTGCAATGAGGCCCAGTAGAGTGTACTGCTTAAGGACATGTTTCTAACCCTTTACCACTTTAAGACATCTAGACTGTTTTAGGATACTGGCTGGGGAATTCTAGGAATTGAAGTCCAGGCATCTTAAAGTTGCTAAGGTTGAGAAACACTGGCTTAAGGTGTTGGACTGGTGCTGGGGAAACCCAGGTTCAACTCTGTCCTTTTCCTCAGCTTACCTATCTCAAAGAGTTATTTTAAAAGGGAAATGAGGGAAGAAAGCACTCTGTATGCTTCTTTAAATTCCAAAATCCAAAGTGGTATCAACAAACAAATATTATTCTGTTCTTCATAGTATAACTGCCTTAGTTTCACATTTGTTTGGTTTTACTGGGCAGTAGTATATTTAGAAAGTTACTCCATTTAATAACCTTAATACATTGACAATCTAGATTTATACTATGACATTGTACATAAACCAGTATCTATAAGACAGGGAATTTCCAAAATGTGGGAAAATCATTCTCCTGTGATTCCCCATTTCCACATAACATGTAAGCACAACCAGCCTTTGAAAAGAGCCTTGATGTTCTATAGATCTGTAGCTACAAGCTGTTCCCTTAAGAGAAGACAAACACTTTCAAGCAACAAACAGTAAATTGTTCTGCTGACTGCAGACTTTATATTTCCTGCAGACTGTTATGCATATCATAAAGTTGGAAGGGCCTGTGGATCATCATCTAGTCCAACTCTATGCAATGTGCAGGAAGCCCAAATAAACCATCCTTGAGAGGAGACTGTCCAGCCTCTCCTTAAAAATATCCAAAGACAGACAAATTTCAACTTTCATAAGTAAACACTTCCTCTATTGTATGGATCTTTCTGGTGTGGAGCTTTTCTTTACATTTTTTTAAAAAATACAACAATCTCCAAACCTATTCTAACCAGTAAATTATCTTTTGGAATAATGAACTGGTTAGAATAAGCTTGGAGGGTAATTCCAACAGTTGGAATTTTGATCCAGAATGGGTACATGCAATTTCAGGGGTGATCCTGCCAATGCAAAGGGAAATCAAGACTCCACATCTCTTTATCATACAGTGTAACTGTAGCTTCCAGCAGTTGCATCACACACAGGCTCATATTCAGTGTTTCATCAATGAACACAATTGGCTGTTTTCTAATGTACTGTAGCATTTCCAAGTCATTAATCCCCCATTTTGCATTTCTCTCCTAGGTGTTCACTCCTTAAATGTAATACAGTCTTCCTTATGAAAGGACTGCTCTTCTCAGTCTAGCTGTCAGACCTGGAAGCCTTTGATCTTTACACCTTTGAGGCTTCAGGCCCGCCAAAAATTCTATTGTGGGAAACTGGGAGGGGGGATTGTATAGAGTGAAGAGGATATGTAGTCAGAATAAAATTCTTTCTAGAAAGTCAAGGCCGTTGTGCCCTGCAGCTGTGCGGAGAAGGATGAGGAGGTATCTTCTGTTCGGGAGGGTAACTTATTGGTGCATGTGACGGACATGTGGTGAGGGGCAAGGACTTGAACTTTCTTTTGGGTGAAGAAAATCCGGAAGGTCTCAGATTCGGGGTTCCCAGACGTGCCAATATGACATCTCTAATAAAAGTTAGCTCTGAGGAACTTCAAGCCTCGGAGTTTGATTTTGTTGGGGGTATTACTCGGAACCCTGACACTAGCTTTACAACATGTCCAGATTTCAACTCATTCTGTTATCTTGGATCTTGGCTGGACCAATTTTGCATCATCCACATCTCTGATAAGCGGCCCATCAATTCTATCATCCAGGTCATTAGCAAAAAGTTGACTAATAATGGATACCAGGCAGGTCCCTGCGGGATGGCCCCCTGCCATTTCTGATCTGCAATTTGCTCTGCAATTAAGCACGTTTTGAGTGTGGTTAGGCAGAGAATTCAAATTGCACCTTAACAGCTTGTCATTGATAATATATGGAAATATGTCAACCTTGCTGAAACTGAGGTAGGTGATAGCCCCAGAGCTCCCAATGTCCATCACAGTTTTTACCTTTTCAAAGGAGATCACAAGATTTGTCTCACATGGCCATTTTATTTGACAAAGCCATGCCCACTGATTGTAATCACAATCTTTTCTTCAAGATGCTTCCAAGGGCCTTAGAATCTTTCCATCTATTGATGCTCGGCTGGTAATTATTGGGATTCCCTCTTTTCTTGACGACAGGGACTGTATTTATCTTTTCCAGTCCTTTGGCCTTCTGTAATTTAGGAGTCCTTGGTGCTCTCTGAGCTTGGTTGTTTTCTTTCAGACATTTCATTATCCAAATTAGGCAATGTCATAAATGCTAGCACTGACCAGTCCTAGTGCTGAAGGTGTTTGGGTAATGAAACATCTGAAGGAAAAGAACCAAGCTCAGAGAGCTCCAAGGACCACCCATTTCAACTCTGAGTCCAAATATTCTCTTTTATTGTACTTCCCTAACTTCACCAGGATTCTTCAAAGATAATCAGTAGGGATTCAGACAGGTGTCCAGATAGTTTCCTAATTTTCTAGGTTTTATTTCATCATAGCCTAGGAACTTGAAGGTGAGTAGAAAATCCTTTCTTACATTCATATTGATCTGTACCCCATTCCACCTGGTATTTGTTTCCAGATGGTATTACTTAAATCACCATTTCCTTTGATGCAAACAAGAGGCAAACAAGGAGTTGAGTTCCTCTTCTTTCTCTTGGTTTTAGATTTATCCAATTGGAATAAGCAATGAGCCATTGCCTTTTTTTGTTTACTTGTTGACATGTATGAAGAAAGTTTCTCTCTGGATTTTGCCTGCCTTGATAGTCTTAGCTCATTTTCTGCCTAAGCTTTCCTAACCTCATTCTTGCATTTCAGAGTGAAGCTTTGTAGTTTTCCTTGGTCATTAGCCATTCCTTCCATTTCTAGTGAACATCCTTTTTTAGCCTCAACTCCTTTGTAACTTGCCTATTCAATCACACTGGGTCTTTAGATGGCTAATTTTCTTCTTCAGTGGTATTGTTTGAGAGCATCCTATCCTTAATTTCCTTTTCAAGAACTCCCAGCTTGCTGCAACATTTTGCCTTTTAAGATCTCCTTTCTCTGGTATCTTGCTTATTACTCCTCTTTGTTTATTAGAGTTGGGCTTTCCAAAATCAGTTATTTGTGTTTGATTATTTTTCCTAAGATTTTTGTTAAAACCAAGAATTCTAACAATACTTGATCACACATTTCTATTATTTTAATTCTTAGGCATCAGGCTAAAAACTGGGAGACTATGAGTTCTAGTCCCACCTTAAAAACAAAGCCAGCTGGATGACCCTGGGCCAGCCACTTTCCTTCAGCCCTAGGAATGAGGCAATGGCAAGCCACTTCTCAAAAACGTTGACAAGAAAACTGCATGATTTGTCCAGAGATTTTTTTTTCTGAAATGTTATGCTCAGATGCCAGAACTTCCTTATCACAACTATGATATGTTTTTTGTGGCTTTAGTTATTTGCTAAAATAAATCTTCATCTCCTGCTTCTGACTAGTTTGTCACAAACTTCTTTTAGCTGGGTTTTTATTTCATGTCATTTATTTCATAATATTCTGCTTAGATATTTTCATTGGATCTTTGCAAACTTCTATATTCATCAATTGAATCTATCTGAATTCTGAAATTAATAAATACCAAATCTGTTTCCTTCATTTTCAGTTAAATTCTCATTAAACTCTGGTTACAAGTACTGTAACAGTCAACAGACAGAATGTTGAATTAGGTGTTTCTATATCTAATTTTGAAGGGGAAAATCCACTGGATTTCTTTGTAGCTGTTTCATATGAAGAAATCTGAACTGCTCACTAATTTAGGTGTCCAAGATTGTACCTTGGCTATTGAAAATAGTGGTTTTTAAAAAGCAAAACGTGGCGCCCTCTAGTGGACATCTATTATACTTCTAAATTGAAACGTGAGTACTGTAAGGTTTATCTATTTACTAATCAGATTTATTGATACTATTTAAGATTACAGTATTGCAGTTTATAAATATTCTCCCATCTTCCACGTTTCGTACTCTTACAATGGAAGATCAATATTCTAAATGAATGAAATAATAAAAATATTTTCTTATTAAATACTAGAAAGAAATAAAGAGAAATTTAAACTAATCTCTTGTTCCGTCTCATAAAATACGGTTACCATATTTGGCCTGTGAAAATCCAGGGAGAGAAACAAAGTTAGAGTTTTCCATATGGTTTTCCTCTCATCATTGGTAGTCAAAGCATTTAGATTATAAAACTGAGATTATCTATCATATCCACATGCAATAAAAATAAAAACAAGCAAACTCAAAACCTCTTAAAAGCAAAGCAGTTCCAGTATAAACAATAAAGCATTACAAGGTATTTCACAGCCATATAACACAAGAAGAAATTAATAAAGAAAAAAACCTGAACATATATTTGATGGTTAAAAAAACCTGTGCATCCATTAGATAACGACTAAAGAGTTACACATTTCTGCTTGTCTTTGCTATACCAAGAAGCAGCATTGTGAGTGACAGCCGCTTATTGGTCATCCACTAACAAGGTGCCCACTTGAAAAAAGTAAAGGGAAGAAAAGGAAGGATGCAGCATCACTGAATCTCCTTGTAAAACTGAGGGATCTTTTTTTCCTGCACAGGAAGGCTTTGTAACATTGATTACACTGAAAATGCACATCAGAAAGTCGCTTAGTTAAATGCCCTAGAAAAAGGAAGTTTTATTGATTCAAAGTAACAGGGTCTATCCTGACTGCTTGGTGTGGATGTTCAGCATGCCCACAGGGTACAGTAGCAAAAGCAAAAAAATGGCAGTCATAATGATGCAATCAACATTCTGCCTTTCTTTAATGTGTATTGCGCAAAATTGAAAACCAGCAGTTTTGGTTATGCCATTGTGGCCATCATATTGACTTGGTTTTTCACCCTACTTTGTGGACGCCCTAAAACTGCTTGTGGAAAACTTATAAAGAAAAAGTTTGTGAATTGGGGCTGGAAACACCTTCCTTTTACAATATTCCGTGCTATTTAGCTTTCACAGGTGACTAACATGGGATTAATCTAACAAAATGTTTGTACAATGCTCAGGTTATAGAAATGGTCTAATGGACCCTCAATCCTTTACCTTCTATGAGGCTACTGGAGAAGACAAACTGAGCTAAAAACTGGATGTAGTCATGGAAAAGGTTACCGTTTGGATTTGCAGCATCTTTTTCCTGTGATCTGGTGGTCGCTCATATACAGGGAGTCCTTGAGTTATGACTGGAATCGAACCTGGCAACTGTGGTTGTAAGTTGGTCATAAAGAGGATCACCATGTGACTGGACCTAATTTTGTGACCTTTATTGTGGTGGTTGTAAAGCAAACACCAGAGCTGTTTAACTGAATGTTGTGGTTGTTAAGCAAACATAATGTTTGTTATGGGGTAGTTCTTGCCAGAAACTGGAAGTGAATGCTGATTTCTAGCAAAGAAGTCATAAATTGAAGTTATGTGTGGCACTGCAAATGCTATAAATGTGGACCAGTTGTTAAGCACCCAAAATGCAGTCATGTAACAGTGGGGAGAATGTCCCTGATGGCAGAACTTTGAAACCAGGTCATAAGTAGTTTCTTTGGCAAAGTGTGTTGTAACTTCAGATGATCTCTAAGTGACTGGTTGTAACTTGAGGTTTACCTATATTTGCAGCCCACATTTGATTGCCCCATGTAAATGATCACAATGAAACTTTGATTTATTGTATCCTCATTTAATGGATCACATGCAGAGCATCATATATAGATGTACAGGTGTCACTGAAGTAACAGACAAGTTCACTGCATCTGAAAGAGTCCAATAAAGTAGGTTAAAAATTCATTTTACCTTAATTTTATGAACTCTGTAGTGATTTACACCTTTGGGTCAATTTGCATCATTTGTATACTAATGAATTGCTATGTACATGATGTAAATTGATACCAGTGACATAATTTGTACCAGGTCTGAGAGATTAAGGAAAAAAATGATTGATACATCACCCCTCTGCTCTCAGCCTGCCAGAGGAATCCACATGCATGTACAAATGCCCTCACAGTATTGTATCATGGTCTGAATGGTTAATGGGTCCAGATAATATATTTCAGTGTCTACTGATCTCAGCTAGCAGAGAATTAGATGTTCTCTTTGTGGATGATGGACACTGAAATGCAATACATTTGGATGGGCACCAGGTAGGAGAAGATTGCTAAAACATGTTGGATATATAAGTACAACCTTATACATGAGTTATGACAATGAATTAGACATTTCAAAAAAGGCAAAAAATCAATTTTTTGTTACTGTTTAAATATTTATAAGCAAAAAAACCCACCTCTTCCTAATTTCCTTGAAGAAATCTAGCAATCTAGATCTAGCCAGTAGATTGCAGCTGATATCCTGAGATTTTAAAGAGACATGTAGTTTTCTAAAATCCTTGCATTCAACTCGAGCCCCTGCCCAAATTGCTACTAATGAATAATATATGGGAAATAATAATCCAATTGTATCATGGCAAATCAATTCTTCCTCTGGTTCCTCCCGTCTTTTGGAGTTTGTCCCAACATGTCACTTCAAGGACTGGTGTGGCTCTCAGTTCTCCTCTAGAATATGCATTTCTGCAGTAGAGTGCGGATTATCTTTTATGCAGGCTCTGGGCAGGGAGCTACCTGCAGCCTCTCCTTTTCCCATGCATATTGTTTCAAGCTGTTTATTACACTTAGGAGACTGTGAGACGAAGATAAAAGGGAGGAATCTTACTATGCTTCAGTGACTCACTTAGGTCCCTCAGATCATTTTGTTTTCTTAGCAAATTACATGCTGCTTTTAGCCCCAGGGTTACTTTAGGGCTAAAAACAAATTATGGCATTATTTTTTTTAATGTGCTACAAAAACTGTATTTTTTTCTTGGAGCTGCAATTGTCTGATTCTGTGTTGCTATAATTATTTGTCACGAAGATATATTACTTTGCTTCTCTTCCTTTCTAAGAAGTTATTTCAAGTCCTTAGCATAGCTGATCAGTGAGTGAACGTTTACTGCAAATTATAGCACTGCATCAGTAATCTAATGGAAATGGCATGATTAAAAAGCTCATATTATATGAAATGAAATAAGGCTTCCCTGTATGTCTTGCCTATTTAACATAATGAATACTTCCATAGCAACAAAATTCAGATGTTAAGCAATTACCTTCTTCTGAGTCCTTGAAAAGAAGACATTTGACCCAAAACAAGTGGTGGAAATCAGAACGAAAGAAAAGATCTGGGGGAATAAGATGTTTTCAACCCACTTCCCCCACCTCCGGATAATAGCAATAGCACTTAGACTTATATACTGCTTAACAGTGCTTTACTGCCCTCTCTAAGCAGTTTACAGAGTCAGCAATTTGGCCCCCAAAACTCTGGGTTCTTATTTTACCAACCTTGGAAGGATGGAAGGCTGAGTCAACCTTGAGCCTGGTGAGACGCGAACAGCTGAATCGCTGGCAATTGGCAGCCAGCAGAATTAGCCTGCAATACTGCATTCTAACCATTGTGCCATATTTTACTGATTCAATTGTGATGGAAAATGGAAAAAAAGATGGAGGACTGTAAGCCACAGTTGTTTGGGAACAGGGAACACCTGCAGAATAAAGGTGCTAAAAGAATTAAAGAAAGCAATTGAGAATGGGTGGTTGAAGCTTGTCTTGGGTGGTTTTAACATATCAAGAAAATAATGATGCCTCAGTCACAAAATTGCTATCTCTATCATTACTCCCTGTGGATAGCTTTTGGGAGATTCCTTAAGGTGTTCATGATGTCGAGGTCACTTCCATGTCTCCTTTAGAATCTCAAATAGGTGACCTTACAATACTTCAGACTTGTAAGCACCATCCTTAATACTGTTGTTTAGAAAGAGTCAAGAAATAAGTTGACAATAAGATTAAGGTTGAATGGAGCTTTAATTCATTCAATGGAAGCCCCTTAATCCATAATTATTTTGTTAAAGATAAAAGTGTAAATAACTAAGAGTTACAGCAAATCTGACTTTAGATAGCAATAATTTACAACTTGCCTACTAATATCACCGGTCACAGCAGATACAACTTATTTGTTGTATAGAATTCTCTAATCGTTCTGTTAAACTTTTAGTACAGAACAGTATATCATACTGTAGGAAGTTAGCACCCACCCCTTTCCTAGAAGAATGAAATATTTTAGGAAATATTAAAAAGGCAGAATATT
>JANHZT010003320.1:0-13302 GCA_032468215.1 Stegonotus admiraltiensis | reverse complement strand
GCAGGTGGTCTGACAAATAACCTGGGCCTAAGCCATGAAGGGCTTTATAGGTTAACACCAGCACCTTGAATCTCACCTGGAGAGCAACCGGCAATCAATGCAAGCCGCGCAGGAGAGGTGTAATATGGGAGTATCGGGTCCCTCCCCCAACAACCTGCGCGGCCGCATTCTGTACCAGCTGAAGCCTCCGGGTGGTCTTCAAGGGCAGTCCCACGTAGAGAGCATTGCAGTAGTCGATCCAGGAGGTGACTAGTGCATGAGTGACTGTGTGTACGGCATCCCCATCCAAGTAAGGGTGCAACTGGCACACCAGGCGAACCTGGGCAAACGCCTCCCTGGTCATGGCCGTGATATGACTCTCCAAACTCAGCCGTGAGTCCAGGAGGACACCCAAGTTGCATGTCCTGTCTACGGGGGACAACACTTCGCACCCAATAGACAGCATTGGAACGTCTCGCTTGGCCCGAGATGCCGGTACCCACAGCCACTCAGTCTTGGTCGGGTTGAGTCTATGCCTGTTACTCCCCATCCATTATTGACTGTTTTGAGGATAGGATTGTTCAAAATATACTAAAGATAAGTATATGTTAAATATCAAATTTTAATCAATTTGGATTCTGAATACATTTTAAAATGGAGACACCAGTGAGTGAATTTGGGATAATCTCATATAAGACTAAGCTATTCTGTTAGCTAGAAATGAACTTCAAGTGTCTTCATAGCACATCAAAAGTATTTTATGGTGTTTCCAATGCAAGTTATTCTTTTGCTATAAGGAATTATTCAAATATATTAAAACTACAACATTCACAGTCATTGGTGTGATATCAGTTTGCCTATCCCTATTTTAAACAGTGCTTCTATAAAATCCAGTTGTTAAGCTGGTTTCTTATAGTTTCCTGAATAGCTTTTTTTCTGTTGTGATATTAAAACTTATCCCTGTTAAATTTAATTCCTTTCCAAATCTTGCTCAAGAGGAAAAAGTATAATCATTTATGTTACTTTCTAAGAATCATAGTTCTTATGTCTCTTGCCTTCTAGATAAAACCTGTAATTATCAGGGAATGTACGAAAAGACATGTCTTGTACTGTATATTTAGCTTTTTGTTTGTATTTTGTCATTCTTCTTTTCTTCCTGCCTTCCAGCTTTTGTATGTGTCACACATCAGGCATCATCTGGATAAAAAGTTGGAACAAAATATATTGTGCTTGTGTCCTTCTCACCTCAGTGGTGTCAGTACGGTATTAAGTTAAAATGTGGAGAAGTTAACCCTCCAATTAATGTTCCAGAAAATTTCTCATTTTCAAAATAACGTGGCTACTATGCAGCCAGCTTTTTCATTTGAGTTTCTGTCTTGACAGTTCCTATGTTTTTAATATTTTTTCCCAAGGTTCTCTTACCTGTCCAACATACAGTAATTACATATCTGAGAATGTGTGTCTATGTGAAAGCAAGTATTCTAACAGAAAACCTTGCTCTCCACAGCTCCTCTCTGATGCTTCAGAGCCCCTGGAAAGCCAGAATTACTCACCTGTAGTTAGAGATGTAAGTCTTACAAATCAATTGTCTTTCTTCCACACACTTTAAAAAGGAAATCTGGCATGCCAAGGTCAATTGTAAAGAATAATGATGTCTCTCCTATACCTTTCTAGGCAGTGATAACATCCAATGGTTCACTGACTGATAAGTATAAATATATTCAGAAACTGAGGGAGAACAGGTAATACGCAGAGTACTTTTTCCCTCTTCAGAATATATTAATCTCAAGTGTAAAATTACTGAGTCTATGTGTGCATGCTAATATGAATGTTTTGTTTTATGAGATGAGGTTAACATAGCAATCACAACATGTCTATGTAAAGTCATGAAAAAACAAAAGGAGCAAATAGGGACCATTCCTTCTAGTGTCACCACTAATGATTAGATATTTGTGATTCTTTGGGAAAATGTCCAAAGTTTACTTTTAGATCTGATCATCTGGATTACAGTCTCTTGCCACTGAAATGTGTGGATATATAAAGATTCACTTGAAGGTGACATTGTTATTGATTTGAAGGATTCATTTGAAGGCAATTCAATTTAGTGCAGAATTCAATTGTAAGCCGCCCTGAGTCTCCGGAGAAGGGCGGCATATAAATAAAAAAAATCAAAAAATCAAATCAAATCAAATCAAATTGATATAGTAAATCACTGCATTTTGTGATTGTGGTGACATGCAGACAACAACACATATGTCTTTTGTGCCCTGATCAATGCACATTTGAGGACCTTATGGCAGTATAACAGAAAGCAATTAAGGTTGCTAGTTTGTGGGCAAGATCTGTTTAACTTGTACATATTTTAATCTTGTATTTTATATTTTAAATTTTATGTCGTATACTATGTGTTATTTTGTGATGCTTCTGACACGATTAAACAAATAATGAAGTGGCCTTATATAACACTAACTCTGAAAAGGTTAAATTGATTGCCCATTAGCTTTTGAACCCAAGATGCTGGTTCCCACCTTTATTGCACATTCAGAGTCCAAATTTAACATTTAGCAAGATGCCAAGGATCACAGTGGAGAAGTAATGGTGCAAAGCAGCTGAATTTTTTCATCTTTTCCGCTTGGGTTTTTTGAGGGATTTGGATTCTTCTTTGTTTTATAATGTATGTCAATCATGTTTTAAGACTTAGGCTATATTTCTGTGTATTATCCATCACACAATTCAGAAAAAACATGTTACCATTTTTAGCAATTTTGGACAGAGAACCTTCTAGGGATTGTAAGTGATAGTTGAGGCTTGTTTTAATACCTTAATGATTCTATTTCTCTGTAGAAGTGTTTGTTTCAGTACCCCACTCAGAGGGAGGGAGGGGCTTCCATGTTGCATAAGGGGAGATAACCTCTGGTCTTGCATTGCTCTTGCATTTTGGAAAGACTTCCAGCAATATCATGCAGCCCTGGGTCTTTCATTGTACACTCCTGGCCTCAGGCAATACCTTTAATGCTGCCATTGTAGTCTCTGTAAGTTTTGGGTTGTGGCAAGATGAGTTGTCCTGATGGAGTTGAGATGATGTAGTAAAACTTGTGGGATTAAACCCTATTGTCTATTCATTATTATCTTTCCTTTTGTGAATGAATTCAGACTGGCTAGCTAAAAGATTCTTACACCTATATTTAAACAAGTCTCACTGATCAATAGAGCAATAATCTATTGGGCTGTATTTAATAATATGTGTAGATACCATAATGGCAGCAAAAAGAAATATATATTGATTTCACTGTAACCTTGTAAGTGTAAAGCTACTGCTAGAGTTAGTAGAGGTATCTACTAACACTACACACTATCAAACTGACCATTTTTCAGCATCAAATAATGCAAATGCAATATTGAAAATATTTTCATATGGGCTCTGAAGGAATAAAATCCTAGTAATCAAAAGTTTTTAAAACTAATTTATAATGTTAACAATTTCCATGTTTATTTTACTGACATTTACTTTAAACTGTATATATATTGTAGGGAATATATGCAATCCCTGACCATGGATAAGAAGAAGAAGGTTTTAATACTTGGATCTGGATATGTTTCTGAGCCTGTAATAGAATATCTTACAAGAGATCCCAATGTTGAAATAACAGCAGGTTTGTAAGTAAGGTTATAACCCTAAAATTTCAGCATTGTTGAAACTAGGGGAGTTTCATTTATTCAATTTTTCATTTATTTGAAAAAGATTGTCTCTTTGTTCCTTCTGTTTGTTCTTGGCTGGGGTACAGGTAGTCCTTACCTTATGACCAAATTGTTCAGCAAGTCAGTTGTTAAGAGTCACACCCAATTTTACAATCTTTTTTTTATCATGGTTGTCAATGCAGTTAACTCAGTTAGGCAGTCGTTCTGGCTCCCCCCATTGACAACTGCGAAGGTTGCACGTGACACTGGGACACAGTAACCAATGTAAGGTACATGCTGGTTGCCAAGTGCCCAATTTATTTATTTATTTTTTGCCTGATCATGGGGATACTGCAATGGTTGCAAGTGCAAGAGCTAGTCATAAGTCACTTTTTTCAGTGCTGCTTGAGTGATCACTAAACAAATGGTTGTAACTCAGGGACTACCTGTGCAGGCCATTGGGTGGAATGAACATGGATTCTACTTGCAGAAGGGCCTCACTCTCACAGAAGGATCCTACCATGGAAACATATTTTAACACTAAATCTTATGACAACAGCTACACTTACTAATTTATGAATTACAACAAGAAACGGGTAAAAGCAGAAGAAGGCAAGCCTCTGTTTCAGTGCCAACGGGTTCTGTACATCTTCAGGCCTGCATGTGTGAATATTTGCTTTGCTCTTCCTCGGTGTTCTGTTGTTTATTATTATGTGGTGGGTTTTTAAAAATCCTAATATGGAAGCTGTCTAGAGTTGCTTCTATGACTGAAGTTTTTAGATGTTTATAAATAAATTAAAAAAAAAACATCTGAGATACTTACCTACGATGGAAATTAACCCAATATACCTGTGTGCATTGATGTCTCTAATGTGCTGCTAGATCTTCTCCCTGAAATATGTTGTGTTCCTTTGGAATTAACTTTCCCAATACTGGCATTTTTTTTAAAAAAAGTTTAAAATTGCAGAATTAAGATTTTAAACTGAGAATTGATATTTGGATGGAATCTTGGGCTAGCTCTTCTTTACTGTGATTACTCTTCAATTTTTTAAAATTCTGTTTAGTGATGTTCTCAACATTTCTCCATGACTGATAAAATTCTAGGGTGGGGTGTTTTTTTTCTTTTGCTTTATTTATTTAGTTGAAGATCCAGAGCCTTATGGCACTTGCTAGCAAATTGAGTTAAAATGCACCTGGGTGCTTACGGTGTCACCCACATTAAATCTCTGCCTGGTGGAGAATGTGGGAGTAGTTGACCTGAATGGCTTAGAATGACTAAGCCATCATTTCATTATTTTCATTTGTTGATACTCTTGATTTCTTTCCCCTCCAAACAGTTTCTTCGGTGACCCTTTGTCCTAGAACAGGTACTGCTTTGCCTGCATGGATTAGCTTAGCTTTAGTTAAATATTGATCAGAACTCCTCCTTCTGTTCTTGCCTCTATGTACCACAACATGGTTTTAGAGAACATTCACTTTTTGGTCCTGATTCTACAAATAATATTTTCCAGCAATAAGCCTTGTTTGTTGAAGTTTTATTGCTCTAATCCATTTGATACCTTGTTCTCCTTTCATCTTAAAATGCTGCCTCCCTGTTATAATGACTGCCTTCAGAAACCATTGCAAATCACTGAAGTTTATTACATCTATTTTATTGCCTAAGAAAAATAATTTTGCCAACTTGTGATGGCCGAAGTACCAAACAATTTCCCATTATTGGTTTACTTGACCAGTTGGGCTTTATATCTCACAGATAATCCCCTTCTTTTCTGGATGGTTCAGCAAGCTATTCCTAATCTGATAAGGATATGAAATTTTCTGACATTGTTTCAGTGGAGTGCATGAGAACAAGGTTTTCCTGATCTTATCCTGCTAACGCTAAGCTACAGTTCTGGTTTTGAGAGACAGCATACTTCTCAAATCAAAGATAATATAGAGGTTAAAAATACCATGGGAGCCAGTCTTTTTCATCTATCATTTGCACACTCCAATAGCCTCCATCATGAAGACTCAGCTTGAGGAGCTGTCCAAGAAATACAATAACGTTGTTCCCGTCATTATGAACATCACAGAAGATGAGAGATTATCATCATTGGTGAAGAAACATAATCTTGTTATTAGGTCTGTATTTGATCATCAGTTTCAGAAAGTGAAAATGAACTGTTCCAGAATAAGGCTTGATAATTTAAGCATCTGATTCCTAGCGGTCACCCAGGTTGGAATTTTATTTATTGAAACCTTTTAGGTGTTTACCTCCAAAATATCGGCCCATCAGTAGATAACATTAGCATTAAACAAAAAAAATGAATTATAATGATAAAATGATTACAAAAATAAAGTCTAAATGTATATGTTCATAATATAGTGAAATATATAAATATAGTGAAATTCACAAAATATATATTCACTATATATAAATATATATAATATTCACTATATATAAATATAGTGAAATTCACAAAAGATTATATGATAATACATTTGGTCTTATATAGATGTTGCCTTTTCTATTATTATTTTAAAAAAAAATTCTTTTACTAAGAACATGCTCCAGGCTACTTGAAACATGCACTACATTTTCTGGTTCAGGTGGCTTTTCCCCAAAGAACTCAGGATTATATATGCTAATTTCTCCCAACTTGGTGTTTTCTATGGAGCTTGATGGAAGATCGTCATCTGGAACAGCAAAGTTTGAGGGAAAAAATGAGATGTAAACTCCCTCCCTCCCATTTTATTCTCAACAGCATCTGTGTGAGAGAAGAAGAATAGTAACTGGCCCATGTTCACTCGCTAATATTATTTATTTATTTAATATATTGATTAAAAATGTACTGTATGGCTGTACATCTGAAGCAAATAACTGCGTGAAAACAATAAAAACCACTATAAAACAACAAAGATATAGTTAAAAAGAGACATAATAAATACAAAAGCTGAAGCATCTTATGCATAATTAAAAATCCCAATGAACATACACTATATTGAGTTCCACTAACAACTCTGCCTTCTACTATTTTAAACCCAGTTTACTCAATTTCAAATTTGTCATAGTAACTGAAGAAGTTCATAATTCTGATTTTAGTGCACTATGTGGAACTAAAGAAGTATGTCTGGATGGGTGATTATCCATGCAAACGCGCATACACAAGAAAGCTCATGTAGCAAGAACTAAATGTATTAATTGCCGCACATTTAATTAAATGTTGGTCCATTTGAGTTAGCACTGACAACTAATGATTTCCCATCATGGTTGAGTTTAAAGATGAAAAGGTATAGGTCTTCTACCTACAAATGTTCAAGAGAGATTTCAGATTTAAACCTGGATCATTACATATGTAGCATGTGCCCTAGCCCTCTCAAAATTTTATTTAGCAATTTTTACATGTTGTTGCAAAAGTGCTGCTTAGTAACATTTGAAAAATAAATTAGAGCAGTTCATATTTAGAGACAAACAAGTTAGTCCATTTCTCAGAAAATTTATTTTAAAAAAATCTGACAGGTATTTCTTACTTAAACCTTGATACTGAATGCTATTTGTGGATGTAAGCATGTGTGAAAAAAAGTTATTTTTCTTTTCGCTTTGTAACCTTATTTTAAAAGTCAGAGAATGATCTTTCCAATTAAACTGATTTTATAGAAATCGGTAATTATGGGCTACCTTTCTCTTTAGAAATGAGACAACATTGGCCTGGGTTTTCTGCCTGTTTTGACAGCATAAAAAAGAATTGGCATTTTCTAGTGCTGACCTTGCCCTCACTTTTCCACCCTCTTGTTTTTAGTTTGTTGCCATATTCATTCCATCCTCTGGTTGCTAAGAAATGCATAGACAGCAGAGTCAATTTGGTGACTGCAAGTTACCTCACGCCTGAAATGAAAGAGCTACAGAAAAGGTATGACCCACCATGTTTGAGCACTTAGCATCTTCTGCAGATTTCTCAACATCGTTCTTGAAGCTGAATGTAAGTTTAAGTCAGGTAAATGACTTAAATGTGGATTATCTCCAGGCACAGAAATTCACCATTTTAATCAGTATATCAAAATCCAGCATGGCTAAGTCACAACTTTGCTCCCATCTTGTGACAAACATACAAATGAGGCAAGGTTTGTGACAACTCTGCAGTGCTGCTGAGTGACTACAGTCTGGCCAGTCCTCAGTTCTCATTCAGATGTCACTTCCTCCAGCAAGAATGGATAGCTGTCCTCAGGGTTTTTTCCTCAAAATCCTTTGCCAACCATAGCTGGATTATATCACTTAAGAAATACAGCTTTTAGGTGGCAACACTTGGCTGTTTTTAAGAGGATGAAACAAAGCAGGCAGGATGATGTCATGCCCCTGTATGCTTGTCTTCCCAGCCATCCACCCCCAAGTTTCCGCTTTGTTTTATGAGCTATTAAACATGTTGTAGGCATATGCAATAGGATTTTTTTTTCAATTTTCCCACCTCATTGGGAACCTATACCCATGACTTTTGGCAGTTATAATAGGGAGGTACAGAAGGAAGGAAGGAAGGAAGGAAGGAAGGAAGGAAGGAAGGAAGGACCTGGAGTCAAAAGTTGGGCATCATTTGAAAGAAAGTCATTTAAGTTAAAAACTCTGTTTTCCAGATAATTTCTTGTGTGTAGAAAGCACATGTATAACAGTGTAGCTTCCTCTCGCTGAAGGAATCAAGTGTAGCCCATTCAACTCACTGCAGTGATATTTGAAAACAACTTGAAATACAATGAATTGTATGTACCCTGCCTGCTGGAGCAATGTCTTTCAATCTTGGCCTCTTTAAGATGTATGGACTTCAACACCCAGATTTCCTCGGCCAGGATGGGTTTCAATTCTGGATGTTGAAATCCACATTTCTTAACAATTGCAAGGTTGAAAATCCCTGTGTTAAAGGATGGTTTGGGAGCTACTGAGTTCAATCAACAATGGAATATAGGTAGTCCTTGACTTATAACCATAATTGAACCCAAAATTTCTGTGAGACAGTTAAGTAAGTTTTTCCCCTTTTAGGATCTTTCTTGCCACAATCATTACGTTTGTTAAGTTAGTAACATAGTTGTTAAGTGAATCTGGTCTCCCCATTGACTTTGCTTGTCAGAAGGTTGCAAAAGGTGATGACATGATGCTGGGACACTGCAACCATCATAATATGAACCAGTTGCCAAACATTTTGATCACTTGATCACGGGAATGCTGCAATGGTGGTAAGTGTAAAAAATGGTTATAAGTCACTTTTTTCAGTGCTGTTGTAACTTCAAATGGTCACTGAACGAAAGGTTATAAGTCGAGGGCTACCTGAAGTTCAGGGGTGTCAAACTGGTGGCCCACGGGCCGGATGTGTCATATGCAGGTCATGCCCACCCTAACTCCACAAAGGGAAAAAACGTTGCAATACATCACATGACAGCAACATGATGCTGCAAGATTGACCCCCGTGCTATAGTTTGTAGAGATACCTTGCTGTTGCCTTTCACCTGACAGCTTTCCTTGTGTTACAGCGCAGAGGCAGCTGGCATTGCTATTATAAGTGAAGTAGGTTTGGATCCTGGCCTTGATCATATGTTGGCAATGGAATGTATTGATAAAGCAAAAGAAGTGGGTGCTACGGTAAGCTCGACTAAAAAAAGAATCCATGTCATCCTTGACTTACATCCATGTAAGTCAAGGAGCCCACGCTCCTTGTCCCCAGTTTTGTTTTTATCCTCCTCTTCCTCCTTAGAAAAACTGGAAAGCTTTCCTCTTTCCTTCGCTTTTTCTATGAAGCATCAGGTTTTTACCACACGCAAAGACAAAATGGAAAAGACAAATTCCTACGAATCTTAAATTTTGAATTTTGCCTGAGCAAAGTCCATAGCCTGAGGAGCAGATTAAGTCCCCCAGAAAGCAACAATATGCAGCTGCTGTCATTTTAATGCATTTATAATAAATCCCATCATTTTCAGAGGGGTGTGTAGTAGAATCCCGTTCATGTCTACCCGTTTCTTTTTCTGAAGCTCATAGATAGCGATGGGATTGCAGTGAACTCACTTTGTGATTTGTTTGTGCTTAGAATGTGCAGGCTTTATATGAATAGAAGATCCTAAGTTAATTTTTAATTCTTTTTTGCTATTAGACATTATAAAAGTTAAATGAATGAATTTCTAAAAAAACCTGTATAAATGTCTTAGATGTCTTTCTGTAGACATACTGCAAAACTAGATTAATCAGAAATATAGAGTTAGACTATGTTAAATAAATTCAGGAATTTAAATTGAGAACTTTATTTTTCATCAACTCCAGGTGATCTCCTACACTTCCTTCTGTGGAGGATTGCCTGCTCCTGAATATTCTGATAACCCCCTGAGATATAAATTTAGCTGGAGTCCACAGGGAGTCCTACTAAACACAGTTAAATCTGCAACTTATTTAAAAGATGGAGAGGTGACGTAATTTCTTTCTAACAGTATATACATTTGTTTGTATGTGTGAGTGAGTGAGTGCTCTCAAGTCCACGCCTTTCTTGTAACATTTTCACAAATAGTCTGCCACTGCATTTCTCCTGGGACTGAAAGAAAGTCCATAGTCATCCGGTTGGCTTCATACCTAAGGCAGAATCAGAACTCCTGGTTTCTAGCTTGGTGGTTTTAACCACTGTATCAAACTGGTTTCTATGTATATGCATATATATGTTAAAATGAAAAGGTGGCTAATAGGTATACCAGGTTGAGGAGTTTTGAAAACTCTTCTGAAGTGAACAAAGTTAGTTCTTAATGGAACGTTTTCGTTTTCAGTTAGGCAGGGGCAGATATAACTGAGCCAATCCAAGCACAGCCATTTTTGTATCACTACCCCTTTCCAAAGTTGCCTTTCCCATGTCATCCATGGCTAAAGGAAATGTAGCCTTAGCTGTCAATCACCTGATTTATTAACTAAATTGTCTAGTCCAGGGGTGTCAAACTCCCATCCCGTGGGCCAAATGCGTCAAGTACTGGCCATGCCCATGCCAAGTTTAGCGAAGGGGAAAAAAGTTACAATACATTATGTGATGCTGCTATGATGCCACAAGTTTAACACTCATGGTCTAGTTCCGTGATGGCGAACCTATGGCACGTGTGCCACCTGTGGCACATGGAGTGATATCAGTGGGCACGTGAACATTGCCCCTGCTGAGCTCCAGCGCACGTGCGTGTGCTGGCCAGCTGGTTTTCGGGCCTTCTGGACCCACTGGAAATCAGGAAACAGGCCATTTCCGGCCTCCAGGGGGTTGGGGAAGGCCATTTTTTCCCTCCCCAGGCTCCTAGAAAACCTCTGGAGCCTGGGGAGGGTGAGAAACGGGCCCACTGTACCATTACGTGCCAAAAGCAGGGGCAGTGAGGGAGGGGGGTCACATGTGTGGGGTGCACTGAATTATAGGTGTGGGTGTGGGCATGCAAGCACGCCACCCCCACCCCCCATATGACCCCCGCTTTTGGCACACAACAGCAAAAAGATTAGCCATCACTGGTCTAGTTCCTTCCTGTTAGAATAATCAGTGGACAATACAATGGTCACCTAATTGTTATGTGGTTAGGTGATCAAGGAAGAAATCACTCTGGGGGAGATAAATTCGATAAACAATACGAAAGCAAGAAGAGTCTTCCTGCTGCTATAATTGGCATGGAGACTGTTTTAAAGAAAAGCAAAACATTGATCAGCTCAAGAAAGGGCTGATTTCTCCTAATTCTGAATTAAATGTCCTTTGAATTCAGCCACACCCATCGGGACAAATTTGAAGAGGAACAAACAATTTGGCATAGCAATAATAACTTTTGTTATTATATGAGATGTTAGTAATTTAGGCTTTTAGGGCATGAAAAGTAAGATTTGAGGCAATGTCAAAATTTTTCTTAAGAAAGTTTCTATTAAGGGAATGCAGGTTATGTTGTCATGTAGCACACTGAAGGTCTTGTGAAAGGACAGAGGACAGAGCACGGACCTGAAAGGAAGTGGCCATAAATAAGATTTGGGAGAGATGCTCAGCCTTCATAATTTGTGGGAGACAGGCATTTATAAAGAGGAGCTTACAAAGTTTGGTGGGCCCTGCCCTCAAATATAATAACACTTACATGATTGTTATTTTTCATAATCCTTAGATTATTAATATTCCAGCCGGAGGAGCTTTGCTTGATTCTGTTACTGTCATGGATTTTTTCCCAGGATTAAATTTGGAAGGTTTTCCAAACAGGGACAGTACAAAATATGCTGAACCTTACGGAATTCAATCAGCTCACACTCTTTTAAGAGGAACTTTAAGGTACACGGTAGGTACATTTAGCATCATAGAAGTGTGATTGATCGTAGGGAGAGCATGGGCACCCACAGTGGAAGTGGGAAATGGCAAAATAGATGTCATGACTCAAACCACATGGATTATGTATTTGCATGGGTTATGGAACAAAAGGATGAAAGACTGGGCTTTTGCGTTGTGATAACATAATGCATACATCATCATTTTTGTATCATTGTGGTTTGTATTACATGCCTGTGTCAGAGAGCTGAAGGTACTGTATGTCCACACCAATTAAAAGATTGGTTACCGTATTTTTTGGAGTATAAGACGCACCTTTTTCCCCCCTAAAAGGGGGTGAAAATTTAGGTGCGTTTTATACACCGAATGTAGCCCTGCCCACACCCACTGGCCCCCACCCTTTGGCCTCTGCCTCCCAGCAGTTTACCTTCTTGAAGCAAGAAGAAACAGCTCATTTCAGCTTCAGCACAGCCTAATTAGCACAAGTTGATTGGATTGGCCTCCTGACTCTCAGCTGTTTTGCTCTCAGCTGTTTTGTTCGGGCCTCTGCTGCTTGCTGCAAGGGGGTAAATTGCTGGGAGCAGATTTTTTTCTTGTGCTAATCAAGCTATGCTGGAAACAAAAATGAAAGTAAAGCAGACTATTTGCTGTTTGCTGCAACAAGGCAAACTTGCTGGGAGGCAGAGGCAGATTTCTTTTTCTTGATTTCCTCACCAAAAAAGATAGGTGTGTCTTATAGTCTGGAGCGTCTTATACGCTGAAAAATATGGTAATTGCTCTTTGGCCTTTAATTCTGGAACAGGAGGCTTTTTTAAAAATAGCCTTGCTTTATACACAGATAATCCACAACTTGCAACCATTTGTTTAGTGACTGTTCAAAATTACAACAGCACTGGAAAAAGTGACTTATGGGTGATGCTCACAGTTATGACTGTTGCAGCTTCCCCATGGACATGTAATCAAAATTCAGGCTCTTGACAATTGGCATCTAACTGGTTGCAGTGTGACAGAGTCCTGTGATTACCATTTGTGACCTTCCCAACTGGCTTCTGACAAGCAAAGTCAATGGAGTCAATATTGTCATGAGCTGTTTTCATGCTTATTAGGTTAGTAGGTTTGAAGGTTTGTGTTATTTCCTAATCCTTTCCATTTGTCTTTTCCAGGGTTACTGTAAAGCTATAGAAGGTTTTGTGAAATTGGGATTAATAAATCAAGAACCCTGCCCTATGCTTAGTGCAACTACACCTTCTGTAAAATGGGTAAGTTATACCCGTTCCAAATGAGAGAAGTAAAACTGAGGCTGGTATGATTATTATTATTATTATTATTATTTATTTGATTTATATACCGCCCTTCTCCCGAAGGACTCAGGGCGGTGAACAGC
>JANHZT010003319.1:130809-141174 GCA_032468215.1 Stegonotus admiraltiensis | reverse complement strand
GAGATTCGAACTTGCAGTAATTGCAAGCAGCAGATGTTAATAACAGTGTTTTTAGTCCACTGTACTACCAAGGCTCCTGGTAATCAAGTTGTTCAATCATAGTTCCGAAAATGAAACATAGACGCTCAGAGATAAATATAAACATGTAACTAATCCGGATTTAGTAAAAAAAGTGCATGCAATATCTAAAAGCACTAAAATGCCCTTACCTTGGAAATAATCAGGAAAACAATTTCAAGAATTATTGATGACTTCATTTTGTAATGTTAAGTTAGATTGTTGGTATGATTCATTGGGTTGACTTGCTAGCTTTCAAGGTTAGTTGATGTAGTCTTTTGTGGCAATGACAATAAAGGGTCATGTGACACTGTAAGACTAACAAAACATGTTATCACATAAGCTTTTATAAATGAAGAGGGTTTGAAAGCAACGTGATTTTTTTGTTAGTCTTAAAGACCCAGAAGACTCTTTGTTTCACTTATAATAACACAGTGACTGTTTATCCTATATACTTTTGTAATTTCTTTGTTAACTGTAGATTTGCATTTCCCTGCTTAACCTCTTAGCAACTTTATCTTATGCTCCACCCTTCATATTTTTCCTATAGAAAATTTAGCGTGCTAAAAAAGTTAACAAGGCAGGTTAATTTCATGAGGAAATATGGGGCTTAATACAAAATCTAGCAAAGGACAGAATTTTAAAGCACTATATTGCTTACAGAAATAGCATCAATTATTAAAATACATGTATGCATAGTTTTTTACTTTAATATTTGAATGATACTAATTTATAATTTGGACATTTTTATGTGGAATTCAAATAGTCTGTATTTTCAAATTGCCAAGGGTAAAAGTTATTCAGAACTTTGTGAAAGATAATTATTTTTTTAATTGAAACCTAATCTTTCTTTATTAGGAAAAATTGTTTCATTGCTACATTCCTTAACTATGGTTTAACACTGTGTGCACAGCAAAGAGTCCACATACTTTTCACATTTCTCTTCTTTATGGTGCCAAGAAGAGGAATATTGCAGAAGTGAATTTCCCTGTAACAGATCTGTAAATCCATGTTGATAAACAAGCCAGAAATAAACACCGTCATGCTCTTTTATTTAACAAGCTAGAGCTTGACCAAGTGTTTGATTATTCCTCCTCTGAGTTCTAGAATATGGAAAATGCATGAGCCCAGGCTTTGCACAGGCTGGTTTCTAGGCTCCATAAAATAGGTTTTGATTTAGTGTTATATGCAAATAAGGATGGTTTTCAAGTTATTTTAGAAAAATATAGTAAGTTTTATTTATTAGATTTTTATCCCACCTTTATTCCTTATAGGTACTGTAACTCAAGGAGGTGGACATACTTAATACTCCTTACTCCTTCTACTTTCCCTACAACAACAACCCTATGCAGTGGGTTGGGCTGAGAGAGAGTGACTGGCCCAAAGTCTCCTATCCAGCTTTCATGCCTAAACTGCACATTTGAGGGTTTTTAAAATGATTGAAGATTACAGATGTGACATGATGTGGATAAATCAAATTTTCTGGGACAAAACTTTATTTTATGAGAAATAAGTGCCCCTGTCATTTATAATTTCTGATCAGAAATTTCAGGATGTCATGCCTTTTATCAACAAAACAGAGAAATAGATTTCATGTAAATTGAGCTTCTAAAATTCATATTTCATTACCAATGATAACTTTCTAAGCCTTTTAGAAAGATTCTAGAAATATATCTTTGGTCATGGGAATATATATATTAATTTTAGTTGTATTATTTTATATCTTTGATTTATTTGATTAACACCTGCATGGATGGACTGCCTAAGGTTCACGTCTTCTGCTTAGCTTTCATGGGATCTGTTTGTTTATGGCTTATGAGGACCAAATTAAGATTAAGAAGAGTTGAATTTCAATTTGGTTTGTATTAAAGTAAGCAAATAATTTACCATGTGTTTGACTGACAGATAGCTGTGTCAACACAGCATGTGCTTGTTCTATCTTTAAATCTTAATAGCTGATAGAACAACACATGCAAAATTCTGTACAGAATTTTTTTCTAATTATGGATTCCCAATCTCTTATTATTTATGACAACCTATGTGCTACTATATTTGAGATACAGTATAAGGAATATAGAGTTAGAAGCAATATTACAACATTATGGCTGGAATGTTCCTTTTCTGACACCAAAGAGGCAGCTGGCTCATATAATAAATGATATTTTCAGGGCTACAGTTAAGATAACAGTTTTCTAAATACTACAAGCAAGTTCTGGTTTAGGGAATTATTACAAATAGATCATGAAACCATTAAAATACTGACAATTAGAACTAATTAATGAGGAATAGAAAAAAAAATAAAACATGTATCTAGAGAGAAAGAAACTCTCAATAATGAAGGATTCTTGAAAACGTAAAGGAAAATGGCTTTCTTTGTCTGAATAGGGAAGAAATTAAAATAAATATGAGTATTTTTATACTGTTTATACAAATAGTAGCATTTATATACTGTGATTGTTATTTCAGAATAATAGCACTGTGCAGCTGTAATTGCTTATGCCCATTACTACCCACACTGCTGCATTCTGGACCGGGGTGAAATCTACTTACCTTCCTTACTGGTTCGGAAGTGCATGCGCCACACGCTCATGCACCTTCTGTGCATGCGCAGAAGGTAAAAAAAACATTACTTCCTGGCTAAAACCGGGAAGTAATGACACCCGGGAGGCGATCGCTACCGGATCGCCGAACCACAGGGAAAAATCGCTACCGGATCAGGTGATCCAGTCCGATCCGGGAGCATTTCGCCCCTGCTTCTGCACCAATTAGAGCTTCTGCATTGTATTGAAGGGCAACCCCAATACAATGGGGTTGTATTGGGATTGTAGAAGTTATTGCCAAAATCTAACCAGGAACTAATCAAAGCATGAATGCCTTTTCCAGCAAAATTGTTTCCCTTAAAGCAATCTGTGGATATACTGTTATGTCTAACTACTAAGAAAAATTATGCCGGGGGAATGTTCTTAAGAAGGGGTAATACAGACATGCTGGTGACCAGGTTTGTTCTTCTGAAACCTGCCATAGTGTTGAAACAGAGGATTTCAGTGAAGCAGATTCCCACGGCTCTGCCTGTCCTTCCCAAGAGCCCCACCAGAGCTGTGACTCAGAATTCCCTCTCTCGCTACTAGACAGCAAGCAACCTTGCCAAGTGCAACCTGATTTACAAGGGATCATCCAGGTAAGCAGAAGGCTGGTTCATTTTGAGGGAGGTTATTTTTTAAAGCTTTTTAAAAGTTGAGATTGCTACTTTTACTGCTTTCTTCTTTTCTGCCTAGGAGAAATTCTTGGAAATTAGCAGCTTATATTTTAAGCCAGTGCCATCCAATCCCCATTACTATTTCTATTGCCCGCCTTCCACCAAAAAAGAGGTAGGAACATATGTTTATAGCTTTGTCATCATCCCCTGTTCTGGGACAGCCCTGTGAAAGGACTTGAACTTGAAAGAAGAATTCAGTCCGAAGACTTTGGATGTGATACATGGACCTTTTTTTTTTTTTAAATTTTAGGAAGAGGTTTCACGGGACCATCAAGACCGAAAAGGCAGTGAAGACGTGGAGAGTTCAGAAAATGATCTAGCAACTGATGAAGGTATTAAACTGTACTCTGTACTCACTGATATGAGATGGTGTGCTGGTGGACTTTGATAATTTGATCAAGAATATTGCAGTCGTGGAAATGTGAACTAGGGCAGGGGCCGCCAGACTTAAGTGTACCTTTCAGTCACAGAAGCTCATTTTGCATTGGTCACTACTCTCAGCCCAAGTTACATCACAGTGTGGTCATTATGGGAAAAAACTGGAAGAGTTAACAGAAGAGAGATGGAATCTAAATTAAACAACTAAAAATAAATATGGGATTTCCCACAACCCCCTTGATTGAATGAAAATTGCTGTCAGAGAATGACTGACTACCCAACATTGCTGAATCATATTTTTGTTTGGGTAAGCAGATTAGCTGCAGAGAGAAGGATCCTAGCTGAGCAGTGCTTTGGAAGAGTGAAGACAGAGAGCCAGTAGGAGTACCATTCCCTACCTGACTGTTTTCTTTGTCTCCCCAGCTATACTTATATTTCTTGCTTTTGGTCACAATATGGTCAGTCAAGATTGCTGTGTGTTTCAGTTTTCCTAGACTAATTTGTTTCTGAAAGGAAAGATTCCTAGTTCATTTAACTCCCCTAAATTACCTTGGAAGCCTCTAGCAGAAACATTGTCCAACATAACCTTATATTAATAGTGAGAATCTGTAGCCTTGCAGATTGGGTTGCAGAGCTCATCATTCTCTGCTATTGGCTGTGCTGAATTGGCTTATGGCCAATGACAGGACCCAGGGGGCAACCCATTCCCTGTCCTTATCTTAAAGGTTGGAACTCAGGTAAGAGGGCTCCTGTTACTCTGAAGCAATTATTTGTGTGCATCCATAGACTTGCAAGGGTGCTTTTGATGAGTCCAGAGAACAAATGTCAGTCATAACTGATTTTCTGGTACACATACTCTCCATAGAGAGTCCTGTACACATCCGGCCATATACCTGTTGGTTTATAAGAAAACTAAAAGTTGTGCTAGAGCCAATGTAATACAAAGTGGGCAAAATAGTACAGAGAGGATAGTTTTGCAGGGAAACAAATAATAGCCTATATGGCCAACTGTACTGTACTGTACTGTACTGTATTATATTACACTGGGAAATACAAACTCTCTGGACTCATCAAAAGCACATTAATTTCATTTGCAACAGAATTACCTGCCATGTTATCAATCACTGATTGGCCAACCATACAGACACTGCTGGGCCATTGTTTAATCAATCACTGTAACGATTTTAGTTCATATTTGCTTACAACTTTATATTTTTGATACAAATTACTGTTGTGTACTTTTACACGTGGTTGTTAGTGCTGTCCTTTTTTATCCAAAGCCAATTTATCTTGCTAATATACACTGTTTATTTTACTGGTAATCCTTTTAGACTACACTTTTAAAAGAGGACTTTTATAGAAGAAATCCCTTTTGGTACTTTGACAACTTCTTTTGAAATTGATAAATGATTTATTTTTAAATAGGGAACACATCCAGCTACGCCATTGGCACTGAGAGTGACCCAGAACTGGAGGTAGAATATCGGGAGCGCTTGGACCACGAATTTTTAGAAGCTGGCTCCTTGTCAGACTCCAACACTGTTAACCAGGATGATGACTCCTTCAGTGTCCTGGGAGACTCCCTGGCAGAACAGGAACTGCTGGAGCAAGACATGCCTCCCCTCTTTATGCACTTGACCTGTTCTGTGAAGCTACGCAGCCAGCACTGTTCCATGCCTGTTCGCTCGCTGCCCACCTGCCTAGGTGAATAAAAAGGAACAAGATGAAAGTTTGGGGTGGGAATGATGGAACTCTAGTATGGGAGACATTGCATATGGCCAGATAGAAACTCCCAAAGGAAATGTGGATTGACGGAGTCCTATGACTGGGATCCAACTTCTCCCTGAGCATTTGGCAAAGAATCATAAAGAGGGGGTCTCTGTGAGTAATATCTGCTGCTTTCTATAGGAGATGTGCTGGGCGGCCTTGAAAGCTCTAAGGCACTTCACACAATTGACCTTTCTGACCTTTGTGTGACCCTGGACATTTTTGTCCTGACTGTTCCTCTGGAGATCGAAATGGTGAACGATTTACATCACAATAGGTGGGAACTCTTGATTATCAAAGGGTTGGGGAGTTTTGAAACCTTGGGGAAAAAAGTTCAGACGTTATTTCCTCTCTTTCCACAGATACACCTCTGAGAGCAGCGTCTCCTTCACCCGTTCCCCAGGACAGCCCTCTTCTTTCCGTTCAGATGATGAGCTTATGCACACATTGGACAGAATGCCATCCTCCTCCACTGATTGGTATTAATTTTTTTCTATCAAATGTCTGTGCTGGGATGTATGAGTTGAAGACTCTTGGGTTCAGAATGTGTATTCTCATCTTATTTTCAAGGCATCCAGCACTCTCCAATCTTCCTGCAGTGCACAGGCAAGCTGTTGAAGCCACTATGACCGAAGTGAGTCTATCTGCCCCTGGGATTGGGGCAGCTGGAAACTTTGGGCATTATCCTTGTTCCTGTGCCTTCCTCTGCTCTTCTGTATTAGAGCATGGCCTGGCTACAAACCATTCTTGGTAGGAATGCAGTTGGTAGAAACAGACTCTTACTAGAGAGTATTCCATTCCATGATCTGGACTTTCCTCTCTTCTTTCTCAGACCCGTTGGCTCCTGGATGATGAGATTGTGTCAGCATTGCGTTATTCACAGCCTGTTACTGCTAGCATTTTGAGTCAAGCAGCTTCTCACATCTACAGTTCCCAGGGCCGTCCAAGCTGCCATTGTGAAGTGATCCCTCTGCAATTTGTATTTGGACCTGAGAATTCTCTAGAAAGGTTTCGTGAGGTAAACAGAATTCTATCTCTTTGCCGTTTCATAGTTTTTTGGATAGATTTCATGTGATTTCTATAATATACAATCCCTAAATAACGATTGAACAGGCTCTGTGATTACACATTATCCCTAAAAGCCTGAGCTAGGATCAGTGGTGAAATGTAAAATTTGTTACTACCAGTTCTGTGGGCATGGCTTGGTGGGGGGTAATGTGACTGGGTGGGCATGGCCACCTTTTTTTAAAAAAACTTTTAAAAGCATTTTTTCTACAACCTCTTTGGCCGACTATACCCACTGAAAAGCTGCACCTATAAATTGCAGCTTCCTGCTTCACTTCAGAGAAGTGAGGAGTGACTGTCAATTTCTCCTGGGATATGTGAGTCTGGCGGGTTGATTCTGGAGAAGATAATCCTGCGAGTAGCATATAGTTTAAAATCAGCTCTTTGAATTATACCCACAAGCCAATGCAAGCCCTGAACCAACCATCTAGTACTCTCATGCCATTATATGATAAGGAATGCCAACCACCAAAAGCTAATCTTCTGAATTAATTGTAGCTTCTGAATTGTCTTCAGAAACAGCCTCACATGGAATACATTATTGTAGGATAAACAAATAATATTGAAAACACAAGCAACTTTTGTAAGGTCCTTTACTTTATGGTTGCAACTGTCATACCAAGCAGCTAACTGAAAACCTCCATCTGTCATGTGGTAGTAAGTTCAGGAGGACTGTCGTACCCTTCTCTCTCAAAGGTAGTGGTGCTCTATCAAGAGACAACACTGCAGTTGTAACAGTGCCTCAGTGCACTGTACAAAGCCTGTTTTGCCAAGGTTTTGTTAGCTGCCCAGAGTCACTTTAGTGAATATGGACACACCTAGAAAAGAACTGGAACTTACTACAAACTCTTTTGAAATTGCCAGCATTACTTTCTCCCATAATGAGCCCTACAAAACTGTCTGGATCCCTGGAAGTGACTCCTCACTTCCCTCAATATATTCCCAGACATTTTGCTATTTGTGCCATAACCTCAATAGCTACAGCAGTTTGGCAACCGGCAGTACCAGCAGTTTGACACAACTGGTTTCCCAACCATCCGCCCAACTATGCCCTTCCTTCACTTAGCTTCGGCCTTCAAAGTAGATTCCCCTCCAGCTCTCTCTTCTTTGTTTGGGTGCTTCTAGGAGTTCCAGAAAATGCCCTTGCCCGGCTATGTCCTCAATGCTGAGGGGAGTGATTTCTACTATGCATCCGTCAGTCGCCTACATGCCTCAGTCAGTGGACCCAGCCCTTCTGTTACTCTTGAGAGCACTATGACAGGAGGCAGATGTGACAGCAGCAGCAAAACAGAAGGCTCTCTACCCTGTTCTACTCCCCCTGATGAAGCTCAAAGTCTCTGGGCATGGTCATCAAATGAAAACAAGACTGGAGAATGTCTGGGCATAAGTAACCAAGTACCTGTTGAGGTAGGTGTTAGAAGCAATTGAAACAGATGAGAGATTTAATGGTCATTGATATGGGACCACAAAGGTGACTGTTGAGGAAACATCCTGGACTATCTTATCAGTAGAACTTTGCATCTTTTCTATGATGCAGGTGTCAGCCCAATTAATATCTGTGGATCAGCAGACCAGTATTTTGGAGCAGGGTTGTCCGGGTGAGGAAACTACTTTGACGCAGGCGCAACCTCAGGCTTCCTTTTTAGACAAATGGAGCAGTGAGCAATCTCCATTAGCTACACCATCTGTACCAAATCTAACAGAATCTGTGTTCCCCAGCAAGGAAGGTAAGAAACTGTCACCAAGCATTCACAATTATGAAATATAAAATGCGTTCCTAAGCTTTTTTCAAAATGAAATGTAGTCTTTTGAAATTGTCATAGTACTGAACTCTTGCAGCTGCTCTTTTACTTATTTCATTTATTTGTACCTACCTTTATTATTTTTACAAATAATATTTTTACTTATCCAACATACCTTCCTCCTATTTTCTTCACAACAACAACCTTGTGAGGTAGGTTGGGCTGAAAGAAATTGACTGGCCCAAAGTCATTCAGTTGACTTTCATAGCTAAGGCAGGATTTGAACTCATGGTCTCCTGCTTTCTAGCCTGGTGCCTTAACCACTAGACCAAATTGGCTGCTTTTGTTCTGCTTGCTTCAATAGAACTAATTATAATCAATGTTACTTTGGTGTTACTTTGATTTTAAAGTATAGTAAATCTTTATCGGTTGACTTTATTCTTGATGTACTACTGTATGAATGACAATTAACATTACTGAAAGGCTTTTACCTGTTTGAACTGTTTTTAAATTTTATTCACTGAAATTCAGTTTTCAAGTCAAATCTACTTTTGTGTGTGTGAGAGAGGATCTAGCATCTTTATGTTTTGCATTCATTTGCTGTTGCATATCTGCATTTCTCCCTAGTATTTTATATGGCTTATTGGAACTCTGAACAAAAATGTAGCATTTCACACTTATAAAAACTCCATATTCAGGTCATCATCTTTTCCTTAGCCCTGACTGTTACACCAAAAGTTGTGATCTTCAGTAGGTGTCTGTTAAAATGCTTTTCTTCATAGCATTACTCCAAGATTGATTTTTTGATCAAGATCATTTTAGTACGATTGAGCTCATGAGACTGCAGTTCTAGAAAGCTACTGCATGTCTTGCATTTCAATTTTGGTATGAAGTGACTGTCAGTCAAAATTGGAACTTTGAGGAACCTCAGGCCTCAGAGCTTTATTTCGTTGGGGGTGTTCCTTGGAACTCTGACAGTGACTCTTGCTTAATTTCTGAAATTACACAATCTGTGCAGCAGTCAGGATTTTTAAAAAATAATACTTTGTGTACTTTTAGTATGCTTGCATCCTTTTCTTTTCAGGCTCAGTTCTTGATGCTTGAGATGTCAGATTATCAATTTTGATGCTTAAGCCAAAGTTTCTCATCAGGGATGTGAGGAATCTTTCACCTTGGGAGAAGTCTCTTAAGGGCATCTGACTCTTTTCTTTACAGGTTGTTATAGGAAGCAACAGTTTAGTCAAGTGCAAAGTTTGGTGTCAAGCCAGGGAAGCATGGATTCTGATCTTCTTGGTGAGTGGACGGGTTGCATCTTTGGGGAAAGTCAGTTTTGGAGAACTGGGGAAATATCCGTCTAGGATTTCCTGACAACATCATAGATATGGACTATCATAGAACCATCGGACTCCCCAGGAATCTTCCGATATTTTTAGGATGAATTGACTGAACCCTTCACAGATAGCAGAATACATTTTCATTTCCCAGGATATGATGGAGGTAGCAGTGAATCTGAAGGTGAGGAGGCAGTGATGAGTGACCTAGAATCCAGGTGCCCTCTGATACCTGATTTCTGGCTGATCATCAAAATCTACCAGGATCGGGTTGAAATTTATTCCCATACACGGTAAGATCCTAATTCTCATGGCTCCCTAAGCAGAGATGAGAAAGTGATTCCCCTGAATGATTTTTCTGACATGAAATTGAATGATCTGTGAATGTGCGATTTGGGGAGCTCAAATTGGGAAAGAGAAGAGGAGATACAGCTCTTATTGGCTGTGAATTTCACACCCAAAATCAATTATAATATAAGCATCTGTCAGTGTGCTGCTTTCCTCTCATCCTTGTTTTACATTTATCATATTCATTCAGTGATGTAATGAAAGAAAGAAAGTGGTGTGTAGGGGTGTTGGCCAAACTTCGTGTGTGTATTGCCCAATCTGTACCAACTATATTGGTTATTGGTTAATCACTGGTTATTGGGGGAGAATCATTGACCCCCACAGAGAGGGCTTGCAACTTGGGCATCCTCCTGGATTCACGGCTGTCTTTAGAAGACCATATGACGGCCGTGGCCAGGGGGGCTTTCTATCAGGTCCGCTT